>JAQFZX010002074.1:0-22121 GCA_034682405.1 Hydroisotoma schaefferi | reverse complement strand
TGATTCAGTGGACAGAGGAAGCTAAAAAAACTTAAAAACACGCTTGGCCTTTGTTGCAGTACTTTCCATGTATCAGTGCTCGTTTCAAGTAAGTAATAAAAATACATAGTGAGCTGGAGATGAGACGGAAATGGTAGTTAGAAAGCTAGGATGAAGCTATACTCTTCTTGATAGGGAAATGGAGCATTTCCTCATATTTCCAGACCCACTTGGTCTAAGCCTTGTACACACACACGGCGGCTATATTTATGGAATAAGAAGAATTTTGGCCATCCCTGAATATATATATATATAAACTGCCTTCTGCACAGTAAAGTCATTAATCTTACACTAACTAAAATGGCCTAATACATACATAGATGAACGGCGTGTCTGCTATAACCCTGCATTTTTATTGCACACTCAGGAAGGACTCTTTTGCAGCAAGATTCAACATCATAAACATTCTTCCAATTTACGGTCTGGTACTATCGATCCCTTCACTGATTGTTTGGAGTTAATAAATGGACCCTCTCCAACTAAATCAAAACATAAGCTTATATTAAAGGTTGGCTTTGCTTGGTTCATGGAATGAAAAGTAAGCCCAAGAAGTAAAGGTTAGCTTTATTATAGCATAAATAAACCACAATGCTAATACAGTCTTTCGTTACTCTCTGATATTGTATGTATAGTTTAGCTTATTAAGTAATGGAACTAATAATTAACATTCTTAGATTAGAGTGATTTGATTAATGATTTGTACAGAATCAGAGAAAGGTCGTAGGTTAACATCTACAATCTACTACTAGCATCCACATAAATATTTCTGTATTAAACGTGCACATTGTTTAAAAGGGTTTGGTCTGTTTTCTGTTCCATTTCCTGAAGAGCAATACACAGCAAGCATCGTTCATCTAAGTCCAGAAAACATTCTTTGCAATACGAGAACCCACATCGGGGGCACCGATAGACCTCTCCATATTCCATACAAACGATGCACTTTCTTCGGGCTATTTTCCATCTGTGAAGGCAGGCACATCCCCTTGGAAAGAGTTCTGCTAGCATTACCAGAGGGTTTCTAGTCATCTAATAAATAAAACATTTTTTATGCGGCATCACTGGCAAAAGTCCATACAACTAGAACTTAGAAAGTTAGTCTAGTCGTATAAGAGTAGTAGTAGTAACTGCCAACTGCTGGTAATCCTTCGCCAACAGATAATAATATACGACAACTTTAAATCACGACTTGCATCATAACATGAAACAATTCCCTTTCATGTAGACCTAACCAGAGGAATATTTGTCTCCACGTTCAAAGTACTGGCCGTTTTTGCACTGCATTACTACATAATTTAGGGTCAAAAAGCATAGAAGGAAAAATATGACTACAAAATAATAAATAGACAATAAACAGCAACACTGGTCTTCATACGTAAAAGCTCGTGGCCGTGGCATATATGCACACAGAAATTATATGACTTCGGCAAAGATTGTGCTTTCACCGCTTGAAATTGTACGGAAAAATAGAAAACGCCCGTTTTAAATAAAGTAATGAAATAGGGATCGATAAATAATTCCCTCCGACTGAACAACGGATCCTATTCTATAATTGACATTACTATACTTTGGAGTCCACAATGACAGAGGAAATCGCATGTTAATACCCTGCAACCCGGTAGCATCTGCCCGATATAAGTAAATAACTCATAGAACAAGGGAATTATTATTCCGGACGACTTAGTAATGCAATGGCGTATGGTGGAATGGGCAAATTTGAAACAAAACTTTTGAAAGATCTAAAATCCCAAGATGAGCAGACAGTCTACTTTCCCCATACAACACTACCTCCTAGAGTCTAACGAGTCAACGCACAATACAATTTGTAACGACAGTAAAAGTAGAGCACAGTTTAGACCTTGTTTCCCACAAAAGCTTACAACTTACGAGTATTCGAAACTTCTCTGCATTTTCCAAAACTCTCGACTTCAAGTAAGTCATTTTGGTCTTTCGCTTTTTCAAAGTTTCATTGTACAGCCAAAGCGTTCTCTTTCGGGATCTCTGAAAGTCATGAAACAAAAACGATTGGCTTTACTAAACTAGATCTCTTCTATTTTAGCGCAGTATCTACTATTGCCTTGAATTGCTTTGTACGTAAAAGGTTTTTATTTCAAACTAATCGCACTAAGATCAGTTACCCATCTATTGTTCTTATAAGTACCAATTCAGTATCATTATATACTCAAACATAACAGTTACAGTGTGCGTGTACCAGTTCCATCCTACACAACTTTATATACCATTAAATTAAAAGATAGAAAATGCCCCAAAAGCATTTTGTACGAATAAAAGTAATGTGTATCATTATTAGAAGCACGCCTTATTAAAAATATTATAACTTTACTTTTGGATAGAAGTAATCAGCAATACAGTGACGGAATCGGATGCAATGAGCCTCGAAGTAGGAGTTTATGAGGAGGACGCTGAAGAGTAAGATGACTCGTTGATAATACGCTTTAGGAGTCACTCTCGGATTCGGCAAACAAGCTGTCGACAGGGAAAAAATAAAATGTTGAGGGAAAGTAAAATATTCTAGATAAAAGTCAAATTCAGCAATACTGTAGTACTACAGAAAAAAGGCTCGCACAATACAGTATACGAAATAATAGTTCTGGCTCCGGTTCAAGAAATCTCGAGTGGTTCCACTCCACAATTATATAAAGAGTCTTGCCTAGGCAGCATGAGTTCTTGCTCTTCAACGGTATTGTTTTTCTACGTTCTATACATATCATAGTCAGTCAGACTATGTCATACGGGGACTAAACTGATGAGAGCATCTACAGCGTTCTATTATTATGACATGGCTATCCGTCATAAAAACTTGGGTCACATTAAAACTAACATAAAAGAATCTCTTCATACACAGGGAGACCCCACATTTCACAACTATAAAGATTTGAGGCATTAAGGCTCATTTTTTACCCTGATTGTAAGACGAGTCTTAAGGAGTGGAAGCGTTAGATTGCCAGGTCTCGGGTTAAATAAAGTAATCAGCGCAAATCCCCTTTCGTTTGCTGGTGACTACTCATCGTTGTACCATGTACATGCTTACTATACTTTTGACTAGGGGATGATGTTATAAATTGGTGGTACTTACGTTGGGAAAAGTGAGAGATATCGATACTTTTACTGACATTGAAGTCCTTTATGATTGATCTAAGAAGTCTGGCGAGGAGTCCTTGTCCTTTGACCTGAATGGCCAAGACATGTTGGCCAGTTTGATGTACATGAACATCCGCATGGTTCTTTACAAGCTTAAGCAACTCAGTGAAGATGTAATCAAAAGCAAATAAAGTGAAGATCACTCCAGCCTGGATGGAAATTGCGAACAAATGGTCTCCAAACTTCTTCCATTCCAGAGCAGTGAGGTTGAAACGTTTCAATCTAGAGAAATCCGACCGTTCAAAACTCTTGAGAGGGAGCAGAACACTCTTATCATCTCTTAGACGTCGCTCATCTATCCGCAGGAAATACTTGGTGATGTAGGTATTGTCAAAAGACAGCCTTGTAAAGTATTCTTCGTGATAACTCAAAGCCCTGTAATTGACATGCATGTACGAATCAAAAGAATGCATGCTTCACTGCTGCTATACTTCACTTTCCCAATGAAATGAATAAAAAACTGGAAGGGAGTGGGGAGACCCCAGGTCCCAAAATGAAGTTTGTCCTAAGCTTTCTCTTCCATTTTGCTACTTCTAGTCATTTGTATTTAATTTAATTTAATTTCTCCACTATTCCTACTCCTCAATTAGGTACAATCAGTCAGGATAAAATACACTCGACTGAAGCCTTTTGTATTGGTAGCTTGTATAGTTTGTAGCACTTTTAGTAGCCAAACTCTCTCATTAATATGCAACCCAGCAGGAAGTACGCTCTTCTAACTTTCACTTCACGGAATGAAGAAAGGCAAGGGAAGAACGCATTTTCTCTCATTAAAGAAGTTGCGAGTTTTAAATCGGTTAAGTGTAAATTATCAGCCTCGGTTGAATCAGTTCCTTCCTTACTTTACTACGAAGGTCTCAATGTGCTGAGAAAGGATGTATGGAACATTTAAGCAAGTGTTAAGTGGCAATTTACCCTAAAGCTACGAAGAGATAGGAGACTGCCAGCCCACGCTTAATGAGAGTTAAGTACCACTCAACATACTTCCTACTCTCCAAATAGTAGCCGAGCAGATCCTCTTGTGCTTCCTTTAAGTGATCTAGATTTATCTATAATCAAATAACATAGGACTCAATAGTTCTTGACAAGTTTGTAATCAAGTTAGGCACAACTAGCCTCAAGTACTTTGGTTGTGAGTGAATAATTTAGCTTACCATTTCCGAAAGACCTTGGTAGTTTACATGGAATTTGAAACTTTGCTTGAAGTCATCAATTCCTTTTTTCGCTAGGGAGTAGCTCTCTCCAAACCCTGTATCGACTATGTCGCCCATGTCACAAACTTTGTCTTGAGTAAACACTAGACACGCACAAGCAAATAGTCGCGGAGATAGTAAAAAAAAGTAAATAATATATGATTTTCCTACGACTTTCCTTCCTCTTGCCAATAATTAACTTACTGTTAAGGATATCACAAATAAAATCTAATTTCATCGGCCAGCACAACGCCCAACCCAAAACAACAGTGACTGTCTCATAGCAGTCGTCATACTTTCCCTTAAAGATGTCCACACATTTTTGTGTCCCTCGAGAAAATACTTCTGTAAAGGGTAATACAAAGTTGCTAGCGTCAAAAAATAAAAGTTCTATAGTAAAAGAAGACAGAGAAGTCGCTCAGCGTTTTTTATTCTAGAATTCCCTTGCTTATTTCATTTCATAGAGAAGTAGAGTAAATAGCCAAACCCACCTTCACATCGATAAGCAAGCTTCTTTTTGTAGGATTTTTCAATTCTATCCGACTCAACATCAGATGAAAGAACTTTGTAATGGCTTTCCAACTCTTGAGACCTTGGAGTAAGTCCCTGGGAAGTAAATTTACAAAGATGAGAAAGTAAATGGCTGGCAGCTCAAATAGTTCAACTTTCATAGTAAATAATGGAATATTAAAATATAGATAAACAGTTCAAATTAGTTTCCAACATTTCATCCATAATATTTAACCAGCGGTACGGTACTCTTAAAAAGGGGTGTATATCAAATTATCTATAATACATCTTCCTGTTTTCAACGGCACTTTCTTCAATCCTATATTCCAGAATATTTTACCGTAATCATGAGTTCCTTTTGTGTAACTTTAGTAAGACTTTCCAAGATCAGAGCTTGTCTCTTAGAAAATATATTTAATAAAGTAAATCTTGTAGTGGCAGTGGTGCGGTGCAGCCTAGTCTAAAATATTTTTTTCTCCTTTTTCACCTTTTCAAAAGTCACTCTATCTCTGAAGTCAGCCAGCTTGCACGAGTGACACTGGCAGAATTAATCCGGAGAAAGCTAGGAGAATGACATTTCTCGGCTTCATCTTTTACTTCATCTTATTTCTTAGCATTAGCATAATCTCTTCATATTCCTGACTGAATGAATTCTATATCATATCTTAAATCTCTAAGCTCAGCAAAGCAGCCATAGTCGACAGGATTTTGAATCATACATTCAAATTCTCCTCAATCCCCTCAGCTTATGAACAAGAAATATAGTACAAATGGTACTCATTCATTCCTATGGAATAAACTTATTCTAAGTCCGACATGAATTGAAGTTATTAAAATAATTACTGCATCTTAAATTACAGCTTTCCCTTTCTCATAAACTTTCAATTGGGGGCAAAAAAAACTGTCATTTCTAGCCAAATCGACCTCTATTCGTTAATGATAAGTTTAATCAGTCGTTGCTTCTCCCAATTACTACTATTTTGCAAACTGTCATGTCTGCTATATGATACATGCAACTACTAATTGGATGCAACTTTAATGAATACTGAATATGGCATTTATGTTATGACGAATCTCAACTTTAATTGGATACTATGAAATTATAGCCTTGTTCGTGTACATTAGATGATGCTGATGCTACGACTGGTAGGACTATTGAGTAGTGAATACCGAATAGTTATGTTCTTGGAACATCATGGGTTTGGCTAACGTCAACGGGTTCTTCGAAATATAATTTTTAGTTCATGACGTTTTTTTTTGGATTTTAGTCTATCCTATTTTACTTGTCTAAGTTAAAATCATAAAATAAATGGGTACTAACCTAGGAATTGATCACACTTTAATTAATTGAATCTCACCATTTCTGAATCTATCATGTCATTTTCAGCTTTAAGGGCATTAATTTCTGAGCTGTCTTCAACCTCTTCTTTGATTGGATTTATGAGCTCATTCAAACTTGTGATGTTGTACTTATCTTCTTCCCCCGCAGCTTCCGCTGTCTACAATTGCATATAGTATTTTAAATCCATTTTTAGCAATTACTTTATATAAATGGAATGGCAGGTGATACGTGACTCCACAATCTATCTCTCTCTCCCTCTCTTTACCAATATTAATGCAATACAGAGTTTCAATGTAAATATTGTAAAATAGTATGAAGCAATGTACTTTTAAATCGTAGAAGATATGTTGAATCGGAGCCAAAACAAGGTCTTTCCCAGCTAGTAAAATATCCATGAGCATGTCTTTAACACAAGTGATAAAGCGAACAGTCTCCTCTCCATTGTCACTAATATTTCGCAGAGGTCCTGCCAAAACCAAAATCAATATAGTAGCCTGTATTGACCTTCTTCCAGACCGGCTGGTGAATTCTGGCAGCGTTAAAATGGTAATGCATCTGATCTAGGAGAAATTAAATGGCTATTGTTTTATTCATCGCATCACTCGAGCACAAGACTCATTTGCTCCTTTATTTGCATATAAATGAAATTAGCTCTTCGTATTTATTTATTTTGAGCCACATAGTAAGTACTGTATGGTATACATAATTGCACTGTACCGTCATGTGTACCTGTCGGGAAAAGGCAAATCCAAATGCGAGAAACATTCCACTACTTATAAACATAAGGACCTTATAAGCATCATTGAAATCCGTTTCACTGAGAACAAACTCGTAAAATAGAAGGCTGCATGTAAGGCCGGATGCGAAACCTAAGGCTGCAAAGAATACTTTTCGAGCCCACCTCGCTAAAACTTTTGCAACCATAAATAAAGAGAGGTCTTGGACTTGCGTGTGCTAAAAAGTAAAAGTGTCTAGTTGGAGTGATTCCTCTTGAGATCACCTTTTTTTTACAAATTCTGTTCCATTTTTGTTCACAAATTGGCTTCATTTTGTTCAAAACGGAGATCATCATTACGTGCACTTTTTTCATACATTTATTTGCTCTATATGTCGTTGTCGTGACTTCTTTTTCTTCGGCTAGACTATCCTATATTCCGCGTGTAAAAGCGTTGAGTGAATAGTCCGTGATAAACCCCTTCAACAAAAAGCCGGTTCTGGGTTTGTTGGGATTTCCTAAGGCGCTTTCAAACTAAATTGCTGAGACTGAGTAGAAATTGTTTTATGTGCTTGCGTTTTAAATTTTAAATGAATGGGATTTTTCATTTGACGCTATTTTTTGCATTTTTTCTTTTAAAGCAGAAAAAATTCATGTTATTGGGCGAACTCAAAACAGTTAACATAAAGAAGGCATATACGATGCGTTCCTAATGGTTGTAATGGTTTAATGTCTAAAATGGCAGTCAAGCGGAAAACGAGAGTTATGTAATTATTAATGGACACTTAACAAGGGAAAAGGCCAGTCCTTTTGCATTATAAAATAGTACAGAGTACATTTATTAAAGTAGGTACATAAAGAGATTTCCGCTCTGTGCTTCTCATTATTGCGTTGGTCGGCATTGTTACGATTTAGGCAGGGCAGGAAAGGAACATTGATTCATTTCTTTTTTTGGCTTCAGAGTATTTTGCTCGTACAAGCGAATCTCTTACTGTTTATGTTAGAGAATAAGTTGCGAAAACGCTGCGAAGAGAAACGAAAGTCCGGAAACGTCACTAATTTAGGGAGTTGATGAGTTTATGTACTATTTCAAAATAGAGTAATCAAACCGTTGCGAAAATTGTTGTTGAATTGAAATGTTCTTTTTATGATCGTTTGAACCTTTACGTGATTGGTCAGTTGCATTGCATGCGGAGATGCAAGAATTTACAGTAGAATTAAATTTATTTTGAAGTACGGAACGAATTATTTTTGAGAAATATTCTATCAAAACGACTCAAGTTGAAATATTTTACACTTATTTGGGAGTAAAATTGAAATGGTCAAAGATGAATGTAGCTTAATCTCCAACACGAATTTAAGTAAAGAAAAATCAACATGCCTCACGCTGTAAATAAACTTAACAAGTTAATTTTTAACTGAAAAAGTAGCATTTCGTGTCTCCCTAATAATAAACTTCAATTTTATCCTAATATCACAATGATATAACATAGAGGATGTGCTGAAATATAACTTTCATTTTTACATTATAGCCGCATGAAGAAACCTGAAAAGATCCGTGTCAAATTGAAACTAAACTTATAAAAGTAGATGAGAAGCATAAGATATCTTTAATCTAAATGATGTAAAAGGTTTTGTTGTTGTTGCTGTCAGTTGTGTCACTTGTGTGTCTTCTACTGACAAAATAAAAAGTATCCATGCTGAGTATGTATTAAGTTTGACATCTTTTGACACAAACAATTGAAAGCTTAAGACGTTTACTTATTTGCAAACAAAGCCTGAGGTTTTTCGGTCTACAAACACGCAGCTTTGTATGAGCTTTGATCATTCTAAGCTTTAGGATTAACTTGGAAAAGAATCCTAACTTGCTAATTTGATGCATTATATATTTACTTCTTCAGTACAGCCGCTAACTTGCTTTGTTTTAAGGATTATTTTTCCTAGGCTACTGTATTTAGCATGGTTTGTGGTTTTACCCTTTTCAAACTTTGGGTCAATGAAGCCTATCGACATAAACATTTTTCTTCAGAAACTTTTCCTTGCTTCAGTTTATCCTATTAAAAAAAACCAAAATGTTCAATTCGGCATGCAATTATCATAACTCTAAAGGCAAGTCTGCCTACCTGTTCATAAGATAATCTAGATTAGAAATTTTGGGAAATTAGAATCACCCATTGAAGTCAGAGGTTGTCTTTGTCTATCCTTTATTTAATATAAAATAACTAAGATTATTAATATGTTGATGATGATAGATGAAATTACATGGTTTAATTGAAATTAAAGACAAGAGTTCGCCTTTTGCCCAGCTACGCACGATACATGCCTAACTTGATAAATTACTGTGTCCTGTGAGATTGTTTTCGCTTTTACTTCCATGTAATACGATTTCAAACCGCTTGCTGACGTTTCTTTTTAATCTACCGTCGTCTTCTATTATTTTTCTTCACTTAACCTCCCAAAGATCTCACTTATATAAGAAGCAATAAAGAGTTACAATAAAATAGTACAGGTGGAAAAGAAATGTTTTAAGTTGTACGATTTTTTACACAGTTAAATCATTTTGGCATGGGATATATCAAAATGCATGTTACCTCTGCAAATTGTCATTATGTTGCTACTTACTACTGCTACTACTGCAACTGCAACTCTTGCAATTACCACTTCCCATTTAATTCACCATAACCCACTACGCCTCACTCGTAATCCGCAGCAATTTAAAGTCTTTCTTTTCTTACAGCTAAGACATGATTCTGAAATTGAAAATGGGAGAGAGATCTCACTTAAAAGTATCATTAGTGGAGACTTTTTACGTTGGATTAACCATTTCAATGAGATGCATGATGCATAGAACCACTGCTGCCCTAGTCACTATACTACATTTCAATTCAGTCAACAAAAGTGCGGTGAATGGATAGAATGAAGGAATAACTCCCAACCACGTTTTACTATGTACGTGAAAAGTGAAGTATAACGTGTTGAGTTAATGAGTTTCATGCATGAATACATACGTTTAGCATTGTTGTGTTGTAGCGTTGTTTTGTCCCCGACGCTTGCATAAATCTATCTGTAACAGACAGTTCGCTAACTTTAAAAAAGTTTCAAAGGGTTAGCAGTAAGGGGTAAGGAGTAAAGTTGCATGGAATCAAAGTGTTGATGCTTATCTTCAAGTTGCAGAGTAGATTGGAGCTCGTTGTTGTGGCGAGTTTAGTTAAAGTACTCCTATTGAAGTGAAGTTTCAATAGGAATTTTAAAACTCAAATTATATCAATCTTAATCATGATCAAATAAACTGAGCTTTTAATTCGGAAAGATATCCGGTTAAGGTATCAATTACATGTGAAACACGTTAAAGCGACCGTTGTAACTGTAAACCTAAAGTACTCTAAAATCTGCATCTGTTGTGCTGTAAACTCATGAGTCGTGTGGGATATTCTTTAAATTACAGATTAATTAAAGCGATAGTACTTCATCGATTGAAAGATTATTAAAATGTGGATTCGTTTATTGGTAAGTTATAGAAGTACTTTTTGTGAAAAGGGTTTGTAATGCAATTTGTATAGTTTGTTTTAGTTGTAGTTTAATTTTTAATGAAACGTAATGTTCATTTCTGCAGATGCTTTCAATGTTGGCGTTAATAGCCCAAGTTGTACATGTATCGTCCACACCAATAGAAACTGAAGTTGTCGAGGATAGCAATAGCAATGCTAGTAGTGGGAGTGGCAATCGATACGGCAAGCTGGAGCTGGATCACGGATTAAAATTTGCAAGACAACCAACTAGTCCCAGATCCCAAATGGCAGATGGACCGTCAGATTACATGGAAGACGCTTATAGCATCTCAACTCCGTCGTACGAGGGTCTCGAGTCCCAGTTGCAAAGTCCACAGTTGGTTCCTTCCCATAATAGTAGGTTTAAAAGCTGAAAATGACCTGGGTGGTTGTTGCAGTATTCTACTTTGAGTTAGATTACGCTTGTCACTTTTACTTTTATAGGACAAGAACAAGATAAATTTCGTATGGTGTAATAGTAGGGGTTGGTAAAGTGTTTTTAAATTCCTTGTCTGGGTAAAAATTCTGTTTTTATTATTTACCAACCTTGTAACCTTTTGTAGTGCATACGGAATGGAGACATTCAACGAGAAGAGAGAAGCATCTGCACTACTTACGAATCTTATTATTCGGATTCGGAAAATAATAGAATGTTCTGCTAAAAGTTTTACCGTACAGTTCTTCAGATTCTATAATACGAACTTCTGGAGATTTGAAATGTATCTGAGCGTTATATGCAGTTTAAGTATTAAATAAGAGAGCAATCAAGGGTTTATATGTTTAATGAATTATTATTAATTAAAACAAGTTTAACACAGGGAATACAATGTAAATTAAGATCGTCACAACATCCCGCTTGGATAAGGTTTTAAAGGCAAAAATAACGCTTTGCCAAAAAGAAAGAAATATTTTGTTTTAAATTACCATTTTAAAACATAAACTCAGTTTAAAAAATAAACGCAGCCACAAGATACAAGAGCCACTACCAAGCTACCAAACCTATATGACTCTAATATGTAAAATAACATAAAATCTCAAATCCAGAATTCCATATCAGTCTATTTCAATTCTTCAACTTCCTCGGCCATGATTTTCATTTTTCGTAATCCGTAATCTCAGGACAAAAGCTGGAAGAGTGAGACCCTCCTGCAGCTTTTAAAATGTCTTCAATATCATGCCGTCCCATTTCCATGGCCAAGTCTAAGCTAGTCTTTTTCTCGAGCGATGTCTCAGCATTAATATCGGCACCGTACCGAATGAGTATTTTAATCAAAAGGATTAACGAGTACTGCACAGCTAGATGAAGGGGGGTGTAGCCGTTCTCATTTCTCACATCCAGACCTAATCCAAGTCCAGCATTCTTTGCCAAACACTTAGGGCAAGGACAAAGGGGATGGCACGTAGATGCCCAGTTCAATGTTTTCATTTCATTTCCCCGATTCTCTAGCTCATATGCAGGAATCCCGAGGTAAAACACAACTAACGGTAGATCTCCTGCTGTTATTGCGTTGAATAGTTTCTTCAAATCTCTATCTAAAATACCACAAAATTCGATGTTGAAAGTCGGCCAGTAAGAATGAACAGAATTAGCATGCAATATTAAATAATATGTGCTCAACTTACTCGAATTCTCCATTTGGGAGCTTAAGCCAGTAAAGAGAGCGGCCTTTGTAGCGTCAACATCTTCCAGCGTCTCTACAGATATTTTTCTGACATGCTCTTCTTCAGTTGGATTAATGTCAACAAAATAATTTTTTACAAAATCTGGAGACGCAGGATCATCCTTTAATTGTTCAGCTACATCTAAAAGGCATTTTGACGTCTCTTCTGCGATAACGGACTCCGCATCTTCGAAGGGACTTCTTGTGAACGAGAGTCTTCTACTTCGGGGGGCTGAACCAGGAACCAGTAAATACGGGATTGGGACTGCAACTGAGCTATTTCTTCTACTACCACTTCGACTATTAGCTCTAGTCGTTAATCGACTACTGTTTCGAGTAGTATTTGGTGAATTTGGCACATCTGGTGAAGAACGCTCATTGCTGTCCGCCTCTGTTTTATCTTTAGGTTCGCTAATTAGCATTACTATCCCTCCACATTCTTCCTTTTGGACGAGTTCGATGTTAACGAAATCTCCGTGATTCATCTGTACCAGAGATCGTCTCCGCATTGATCTTTGTAGTATTTTTAGAATATGGATATCATGGGCACAATCTATGGGCGTTGCATGCCGTATGTTTGGAGCGTTTATTGCTCCACCATGTTCCGCAAGAAGTTCCACAATTCCTTGAAACCCCCACCGCGAGGCAAAATGAAGGGGCGTATCTCCTTTGCAATTCTTGGCACTGATGTCAAACTTTTTCCTAGCATGTTCGGCATAATATATTATGGCTTTAACACACCCCTCGTGTCCATTTTGGGCAGCTAGATGAAGAGGAGTATTTTTAGAGTTATTCATCTGTTCCAAACCGCATCCAGCGTGAAGCAA
The DNA here is from genome assembly GCA_034682405.1 of Hydroisotoma schaefferi. Classification (NCBI taxonomy): domain Eukaryota; kingdom Metazoa; phylum Arthropoda; class Collembola; order Entomobryomorpha; family Isotomidae; genus Hydroisotoma; species Hydroisotoma schaefferi. The sequence goes on along the minus strand of JAQFZX010002074.1, from coordinate 9,127 downwards.
GAGAAGAAGAGCATTTTGATGTCCCCTACTTGCAGCGTAGTGTAAAGGTGTCATACCCTGAAAAAAAATATATAATGCATCAACTATATTCCTTCATTTATTCTTGGTTATTGTGGAAAGTAGTTTAAACTGCTTAAAAGCAACCTGTGAGTCCTGGATTTCCAAGCCTGCTCCAGCACCGATCAATAAATCCACTATTTTCGGCCTCCCATAAATGCAAGCTACATGGAGAAGGGTTAGACCATCTTCAGTGGTAAGGTTTACAGCAGCTACCATAGGACTTTCCTCAACAACAGGAAGACATATTGCGGAACATTTATCACAACCGCACAAAGGGTGACAGAGTAGACTTCCATCAATTACTTTCGGAGCTGACTCTCGACTATTTTTCATAAATTTTTCAACTTCGTAGTCTTCAATCAACTCCTCCAGTTTCATGCAGTTTCCCAGCCGTATCAGATCAAACATTTCCCCCAAGTGGTGGTCCGAAGTTTCTAAACTGCTTTGATGAACACAATATAACCAAGCATCTCCTAGATCCGATGGAATGCCGATGTCCCTCTCTGTATCAGAAATTCCCAAAACTCTTCCAGATCTCAAATATTCCAAAGAAGCTTCCAGTGTGACGATATAAAATGGACTGTCATTTTCCTGACTTTGTAGAGAGGAAAAACGGAAGTGCCTCAGAAATTCTAACTGAGCCATCCAATTTCCTATGGGATTTTTCACTATTAGATATACCCAGATGGGAATAAGCTCTTCTGTTGACAGGACACCTCCGGATTCAGATGAACTCCTGAAAAAGATTAGCGTGTTAAGAAAGACCTTAATGTCACTTGATTGTAAGCATATTCTCCGGAATAGTGTAACGTTTCGATCCGAATTAAAAGGAAATTCCCAAAGGCACTCAGTGGCTCTTGAATCATTATTTTAGACGTACACGTACCATTACAGGGAAATAAAATACTACTTCAAAATACTTTCAAGCCATAACATTCTACATGTTAAAAATAAAATTAGCTTACTCAGCTACATTATCCGATTTTAGATAACGCAGCGTCCGCTTCATACAAGTAAGTTTTCCCAGAGGTGAAGAGAAAGAATTAATTCTTCCCAACTCATGCCTAGCTCTACTCAAACTCACACGATCTACGGACTGAATGTCCAAATCCTGAGGCTGTAACTCGGCCAAGTTCCTCATTATCTTATTGAGAACGGCATCCTCTGAAGAAAAGACGGAAGTAATTGCGCTAATTAAAGATCTATAAACTCCATTCAACAAGTAAGTCTCTGTAGCAAGTTTCAGCCTCTGATGTATGAATTCGGCTAGAGGAGGGTTATCCGGTACGTTTGTCATTCCCGTACTTTCAGCAAAGTTCAGGCATTTGACATAAACTGTCTGAACAAGATCCTTCTGAATTGATAAAGGAAGATTCTCCATTCCGGGATGGTTATGCAGAAACAGTTTTATGTATGCATCGTACGTCTCGAGAATCTTCATAGTACCCTTCACCCAAATAAAGTCAATACAGTCCCTCAAAGAGGTTAGGTTCCAGAGTCCCAGACCCCCCGCTCCGAAACTATCATCTTCAACGTCAACCTTGGAGTTTAGGGGGGAAGCCACGCAGAGAACCTTGTACTTCCGCCTATCGTTCGTATAGAAAGTTTCGTCGAATAGGATTTCTTTACGGAGGGGGACAACCACCAAGCCCGCATACTTGTCTCGCAACTTCTCATAATGAGTTTCATTTGTATTAGTGACCTGCTCTTTTTTAGGAACCGGAACCTCAACATCCAGGACCAAAGTTTTCCCCAAATACTCGACATTTATATCGGTCAGCGTTTTATAATTCCAGTTCCCTTTTAGACTAGTGATGCTACAAAGGTTGTCACTTGAATCGGAGAAGCTTTCGCTTTTACTTAGGAGGCTTTGATCCGAATAGGATCTCTCGGGTTGAATTAAGCTACTGTTATTGCTAAAGTCACTATCGCCACTCCAATGCCGATTCCCATCGTTTCTATTTCGAATCGGCTTTAAAATGTGGTGAGTAAAATCCTCTGCGGTGAAAGCGTATTTGGGTAGGGAATCTCGTCGAGGGACGCAAATTAACCATTGTTCCAAAACGCACTTGGCAAAGAGTTCTGGACATGAGGCAAGTAGGGATTGGAAAAATGGATTTTCATTCAGATCCTCGTCGTAACTATCCATGCTTGAGCTTTCAACTGGAAATAACATTGAATTTAAATTGTTGTGGGTTGCAAATTATACTAATTTATTTAACATGAGAGGTCTTCCTACAAACCCAAATTCAGAGCTATACTAATTGAATTACAATGAGTCACGTCAGTTTACGGTGAAAAAAAGTAATTTTATCATGAGGCTACAGAGTGGTATTTATGCTAATGGTTAATGCAAGAAATATCTGAACTGTAGACTCTTAACTCTATTAATAAAAAAAGTTTGGCTAATCGGATTAAAGTATTTAAAGTCAACTAACAGAAAATTTCAAGCATCTGTAAACCAGATCAGATTTAATCGAAGTACTGCCCCCACAAATATTCTGTTCATAATTTTCCTAAACTTAAGCTTATTGCTATGTATAAGCTCTCCGGTTTTGCGAATTGCCAACTTTAGCTGTAACTATCAACTGAAATCTAGTAAAATATTATATGACATGCTACATAATCGTGTTCTCAATACAGTTTACAGTGACAATTTGATCTGAGCACTGACTGTCAGCATACTGAACTCTTCAACGCTTACATATTGTTGCGAAATGTATGAGTTTCTCATATGATTACTTCCTGCCGCAACCTTAATAAACCCAATTCAGATACTTTTAGTTTTAGTAAACTTTTTCAAAACTGCTTACAAATCTCAACTCAATCCAAGAATATCCATAGACCGAAAACTGGAGACATCTGCAAATCGGCAACCCTTTCACGGTACCTGTATTGATATAAAACCTGATTTTACCATTCCAAAAGTTATCGCATGAGACATGCTCTCATGAAGCCACAAAATTACACAACAAACCCGATGTGAGTAGTTGGAATGAAGTATTATTCCAGAATAAAACAAAAAAAATAACGTCTGCAGTTACAAGGTTGAAGGCAGTTTCTTCTTATACTATCTCATCCCAAGGACTGACCTTGCTTGCTTCTCTACTCTTCTAGCATCTAATGACCAGTTTATTTAGTTTACTCATTTAATTTGTACTTGGAAAAAATACAGTACATGTTAGAGATAAAAATGTTAGCATTTCATTGCACAACGGAAATATCTATAAACTATTATGAATTCCTGGGTATTTTACTAGCAGAGATCTTCACAATATCGTCGTAATTTTTAGTTTATTTCTTAGAATTCATGGCATCAATAACTTTGTAACACACAGGTAAAATTACAGATCATGCTATTTGTAAAGCTAAACCCAACTACTTTGCAGCCTATACATTTCCAGGTTTCATATACGAATTTGCAATCGTTGAAGTATTAACGACATTAATTAATAAAAATATTGACAAAACAACCAACAGTTCATACCAATTTCTTTTCATACCGCGGATGGAGTGGAAGTTGTGGAAAGTTGTAGCAAATATCGCTTTTAGGTTCAGATCAGATGAAGTTTCATGAAGTTGGTTGACTCGAACGCTTAGAGCTATGTATTTCGTATTTTTCTGTGACTTCAATCAAATAGAACTTTACCCCTTTGAAGTTAAGCTATATTTTTTAATTAATTGTTTGCCTACTGCTACTGCAAGTATCACCACCACCATACAAACTCATTTGACAATTGGCATTAAATATCATACGGTTTATAAAAAGGTTAACTTCCTGAATTGCTATCAGGCCAATCAGGTCACCAACAACTTATAATCTTTTCAATGTGTCTAATGCTAACGGAACCGAATATTAATACACCACCACCCAATATGTACCATGCACATTATACATTGCATGGCTTGATTATATCAAGTTTCAGTTTCCTTGAAGCTCGCACAAAACTGGATTGGTTGTAAAAATACGTATAAAAATGGCAATTTATTTTTATATGATTACGGACTTAGGAGAGTTGAATGTTAGTAGGTCGCTGGGATATAGTTTCCTTTCATGATCTTATAAATACAAAACGCTCTGCTGATGGTGATTTGAAAAGTAATTTCAGTTCGATGCATATTTTAGCCTGCGACTTACAAATCCCGTATCAGTTAGCAGACGCACATAAAACCCCCAGGAGAAGATCTGACAACATTTTCCACTAAATGCATTCAGCCGCAATGAATACTTTAATAAAATGAATAATCCGTCTATTAGAAGGAAAGCCTTCAATTAATATAAAACAAACCTCCCGTAGTAAAACTCCTGTCAAATCAGGTAAACCAGCAGAAAGACAGTCAGACAGTTTTGTACTAATTTGATTTGATTATTAAAGCATTATATGATCGTCCCTGCCGGTGTTAATTAAGGTGATCATTGTGATAACTTAAGTGCACTAAATTAACATATTGCATTGCACGCATGGCATACATCGTATTAAGTTTAAACTTTAAACCGTATGAAGTTTGAAGTTAATAATATTTCTCATGTTTACTCATACGATGATATACGTGGCCGTTCTCATAATTGTACTCATTCCAATTGCAAATGGATATGCACTGACTTCAGATAATATCGTATCCATAAAATAAAGGTAGATAAGGTAAAGTTTATGTAAAAAGCCTTAATAGGTGAGGTAGGAAAGGGGTCGCCTTGTTCACATTTTTATCATGATGATCCCTTTACCTATCTAATCTAAAATTCAGCTTTTTATGTTTTTTTACTACACGTTAAAAAAAGATCCCCTTCGGTTACTTGACTCCTATATTGCATTCCAAGTTTCTACAGTAAGATACATCTAGTTTGGTCCCAAAGTATTGGAACCTTTTGCAAGGGTTGGATCAAAAGGCATAGATGTCCTTAAAATAAAAGTCATTGCATTGCATTGCATTGAATTGTTTGTGTATTTGGATTTGGATTGAATAAAAGTCAGTTCAAAGTGTAAAACATACATGGAATGAATACATAAAAAGTTGGCTGGAACAGCTATATGTCAACGTTAACACTAACACTATTATTTACCAAGACAAAATAGAATGGCTAGTTAAAAACAATTGCAAAATTATCCCCTTGGTTTATTATGTGGTAAGTGGTACATATTCTCTGACTCCTACTGCTAAACTAATAGTTGTGTGGTCTCCAGGCAGAGAGTTTAAGCAGAGCTCTTAATAACTAAAACTAACGCACGTTACATTAAATATTGCACATCCGTCCATATTAATGTCATGTTATTCTGTTTCTGATGATAAATAATACAACACTTTATTATTAGGCGAGGTTGCTCTACGTTTATTCAGTCTGCAATGCAGTAGTAGTAGCAGTAGCAGAACTTAATTGTTTATTAATTACCAATTTGTTGAGCAAACCTAACAAACATAACGTTGTATTCGTAGGTTTGGTATGGGCTATGTTCATTCATGCTCATGGAACATTTTAAAGTGTATATGATTTTGAAACAACTTGCGTTCCAATTCCAATAAGAAAAGTAATATCTTTTTGGTCCAAAAGGTTTGTCAAACAATATATTATAACTTAAAGAAGGGTTATTTTATAGGGTGTTTTACTTAATTCAGTTCAGACTAACGCCCAGTAATTAAACAAGCGGTATTACCGTTACCGTTACCTGTTTGTTATTTCTTTATTTCTGTGGGTAGTTAACTTACTTTTTAAAGTGGAACCAAGCACACACTACTGACTAACTTGAATACTTATCTATACTGCTGACTGGTCAATAATAATCGGCATAAGTAAGCATGTAGTAATTAGTTAATTAGTGGTACAGAGTACAACTGGAAATTTTGTGGGAAAGGTAGGAAGGTAGGGTATGTTCGGTAGGGCATTAAACCATTAAATCTTAGTCTTGCGTTTTAACTAAAAATTTGGCCTTTTTCTACAGACAGTTAGCGTATGTTAGTTAATCCGGGTTGAGACATTAAATAATTCATTGGCTGTTTGTTTCTATTAGGTACTTTTTTTAGCATGGTTGGTATTGGTACATGTTTTTAGACCGTAAGGCAATTCATTCATGCAAGCAAATAATATAAATGGCAAACAACAGAATGACAATGGGTTTTGGGTATTATTTACTGTTTGTATTGTAATTATTTCAATTGTATTTGTCTAAGGCGATTGCAAATAAGAAACATGGCCAAACCTCCCAGCGAGGTTTACTTTACTTTCTATTACTTTAATTTAGAAACTTTTTAGCTACGCTTACGCAAAAGAAACCCTTTCCAGAAGAGTCCAGTTAAGGACCTAGGTCAGGTCGTAGTTCATGTTTAACATGGAGAATTAATTAAATGGTTCTAAATAAGGTCTTTGGTGCAGCTAATTCTAATTCTAACTTAGACTGTTGATATTTATTCACAAGAAACATCATTTGTAGAGTCATTCGCAATTCCGAGTGATTCATTTGTGTCGCCGCTAGTTAAGACTTGCAGTTAAATGCAGTATGTAACTAGAAAATGGGATGTATAGGTAATAGAGGCACTAAACCTTAGTACAATTCCAGATTACAATTCATTAAAGTTTCAGCATAAAATAATTAGAAAATCCAGCAATATTTTAGTACTTAAAATAAAAAGGGAGCCTTCTTGCTATAATGTTGGGGCTACAGACAGACAAATGTGGTTGGGGTTCGTTCGGTTGAACAACGGTTGATTTATTTTATATTGCAAAATCCACCGCAACAGATAGCTTGTGGTTATCGCGATGATAAGCTGTATATTTTAGTACTAAAGTTGTGTCGAGTAAGAATTTATTGCAATTAGATATGGATCTTGGTCTATTTACCGTATTTCCTGTTTTAATTCCCCTGGGGCTTTATTACTTCGAAGGGAAAATTAGAAATTCTATTAACATGGACAAGATAGGACTTATAACATGGAAAGGTAGGGGGAATTAAATCGGAGGAGGAATTATTCCGGGGGAGGAATTAAAACGGGAAATACGGTATATGACAAACGCGTCAAAGACAGAGGGAAGCTTTTAATATTAGTTGATACCCCTTTACACTGATGCAGTTTAATCAGGTTTCTTAGGGTTGGGATTTTGGGGTACAAGTAATTTTTGAAAAAGTTGGCTTACGATAATGTTTTGAGTTTTATTTGATGATTTTAGACATTCGTATTACTAAAAAGTTATAAGAAGTCGTTAGTAGCGTCATTTTGTGTCAAGCCATTCGTCATTAAGCATTAATCTAGCTACTCTAGTCTTAATCCGCTTCTTCCAGTTCATAATAATTATATCTCTAACACGAATTTATTTTACAGACGAACGAGGAATAATCCAGACAGCTCTTCCCTGAATGGTGACCATGCAAATGCATCCTGACAAATTGACACGGTGGCCAAGTCATTAATCATTCCATCCAGAAACTCACTAAAACTGTAGTTTTATAGTGCTGTAGCTGTACTGTCAAAGAAATAATCATAATCATTGCCTACAGAGTTTCAGAACTTTCGATTCCGAAATTAAAGACAAGCCTAAACTATAAAAAGACTAACCAATCTCAGGAAATTATTAGAATCTAAGAGTACACGATGTTGTCCCTTCAAAATTAGTTTACACGGTCACATCACGGTCGGTGAAGTTAGTAAACTGTTTAGTTCACAAGTACAATGGGTAATCTACTACGCTTGCTTTCACGGGAGGACTGCTGCTCTCCACAGAAATATGACATCTTTTTAGACTTCGAAAGTAAGCTAGAATTGGCCATTAGTTCACCTTTACTTTTTCTGTTAAATGACATCGTTAAATTAATTTCGAATCCATATTTATATCCTAGACGCTCAACCAACCGAAGCCGAAAGAGAAGTTTACGACGAGGGACAAGTGGTCTTAGAAAGGGCTCACAGAATACTCATAGACTTGCAAGATTACAAAGGAGCATCTCAAGAAATAAGAAAAGCCATAAGTAGTCCGGATACGGACTCAGAAAGACAAGCATGGGACTCCGTTTTACCTTTAGTGACGAAATTAAAAGACTTTTATCTATTCTCCAAAGAATTAGGTAAAATATCCAGAATTAAATATGTCGGTGGGATTTCTGTTTACTGAAATCATTTATGTTGTGTACTTTTTAGAGAAACTTGTTCCAAAAATCCTAATCGAACTCTGTTCTGGACCCCAAACACCAACTCAACATCTTGAAAATCAGCAAGCTTTAGTCAAACAATTTGCTGAGATTTTGGAATTTACTTTAAAATTCGACGAATACAAGGTAGCTGATTGGTATCTTATTTTTAACTCTAATGTTTTACTAACATGCTGATTGCTTAACTATAGATGACCACACCTGCAATTCAGAATGATCTTAGCTACTACCGTAGAGCTTTGTCAAGACATCGAATCGAGGAATCCCCGACAACGCCAGGAGGTCCCTTTGCACCCTTGATGACTTCGGAAGACATTCCAGTCAGTTCTGAACTAGCTAATTGCATGTCATTGTTTTACGCCCAAGCAACGCCAATGCTACGCGTGCTAAGTGATGCGACCTGTAAATTTGTTTCTGAGCACAAGGAAATAGATGTACAACAAACAACAGAAACACTTGGAACAATGGCTCAAGTTTGCCAAAGAATGTTAGAAACTCAAGGTATACCAAAAGTTTCCTTTTTACGTCAAAGTATTCTCATTTTAATTAGGAAACAGGTTTCTTAGTTGAAAATGTGTTTTTTCTGAACTTATGAGAAGGTCTGATTCAACGCTACAGGAGAGAGGAAACCCATTCTTTTGTTTTACGAGTTATGGTGGGACTGGTAATACTTTACGACCATGTTCATCCCGTTGGAGCATTTGTTAAATGTTCGGATGTTGACGTTAGTATACAATTTTGAAAATAATTTATTATTTTAATATGATTTGAATTGGGGAGACCCAACTCTTGAAATGTGTATTTCTGCAGGTGAAAGGTTGCGTTAGGGTATTGAAAGAGCAGCCTACATCGAGAGCTGAAGGGTTACTAAACGCTCTGAGATATACAACAAAGCATCTCAATGTAAGAATAATAAAATAATAGTTTACAAA
>JAQFZX010002073.1:0-22134 GCA_034682405.1 Hydroisotoma schaefferi | reverse complement strand
CAGACGGACGGACAGACGGACAGACGGACAGAGTGAAAGTTCATTCACATAAAAGGCATTTACATGCCTTTAATAACGCTGTACGTATATATATTATTAGCTGGAATAGAAAGTTTATAGATGCATGTCTTGGTTGAACAAATGGATTAGGTAGGATTCTGTTTGAAAGATTTTTTTTCTTCAAAATAACTTCTAAAGATTGCTTTATTCGTTGCGGGATTTACTGCGTAAATGTGGTTGGATTTTGGTAGCAAGGTCTGTCAAAGAACACCTATTAATTTTGCAACACTATTGATTTCTTCTTTTAGAGAAAGAAAGATCCAGCTTACTTTTGAGAATGGACCGCACCACTGGAAACCACTCTTACAGCATTGAAGCTTATCTATAACAAAAGGCATTAATATCAGTAGTCTTGTAGTTTAAGTCAGGTAAATCTACGTCGGCATGGCATGGCTGCCGTTTAGTAGTAGGAATTTATTAAGTTTCCACGGTTCGAAAACGTGGATGAATTGCAATTTGTAGGTGAAACTGAAGATTTATGATGGGTAGGGTTGGATGTATTGAATTCACTACCTTCTGTGTAGACTTCATTACATATTAATTGTTTTCCTTTGTGTACTTTGAAGTGAGGCTTGACTGTAGCATTATATTAACTCATTGCATTGATAAATTATAACAAATATACAGACGAATTTCGCTCAAGTTACAGTATTCTCGTATATTTGTTTACTCTGTTCCTAATGAGCAACTGCAACTGTATGAGAATGAGAATGCCAAGCGTTCAGATTTAAATTAGCCCTTGTGTGCATCTACCTTGTGGAGATTGTTAATTTAAATAAGGTTTTATACGATCAATACCGATCATCTATCTATTATTGAGACTACTGGATTTATGGACTGAGAATATTAATTGTATGTTTATTTTATTTGCATTTCAGCTGCATTTGAGACGGTGAGGAATCACATAGCTTCGCTCAACCAGCAAAATACAGATCTCATCTTTCTCAAGTCACTTATTGAGTCACCCATTGTATCCAATCTCGTCAAGGTAAGAAATGAATGTATTATCTAATGTCTAACTGTCTTATTTGTGTTTACTGCATTGGGAAATAAAGTCTCCGAAATTGAAAACAGTCGTTATGATATTTCTTTCATAATAGTGTTTCAAAATCATAACATTACTTCCAGTTAGGTTAGAACCCTAGGGGCTTGGCCTTTATGAATTTGTACTAAGAATGAGTTTGTCTGCCGCAAACTAGACTGCTCAAAATGCAATGGTATGGCTTTTGTTGTGAATTCACAAAGCTCTTAGCAACCTATCCATCCACTCATATCAAGTCTCCTGCAATCCCCTTTCCCCTGAACGAAACCGATAATATACCATTATTCCACTTTCGCTTTCACATAAAGAGTTACAACTTTCACTAGAATCTGCTCTAGTTATAAAAGGTAACTGTCATGCTGGAAAGAAAAATCCATAAAAAATAATACTCAATTTGGATTATTATGTGATAAAGAACTGGGAACTGCATGAATGGTCCCTGCTGCTGTAGTTATATAAGGTTCTTTAAGAAATTGAACAGCGGTATGCATAGTCATCCATCCGTTGAGTTATTCCTCAGTCAGCATATAGCCGAGGTAATGGTGAAAATAAACGATGCCGATGGACAGGAACCGTTCTCAAAGTAAATTCTGTGGATCCTCCATCTTCCACATGTCGAATTAAATGATAAATGTCTCATAGAGGCTTCACTGGGTGGTAATAAGCTTCGAGTTCATTTGACTCGAGCTATTTTATTCATCTTTCCTTATTGTGATACGACATAGGCATGCAGAAGTACTTTTAATAGTGAAAGTGATCGAGAATATGATATTTTTAGGCTGGGGAAAGTAGTGAAAGTAGAAGATGAAGTGCAGGATTTTGAGGAACTAGTGTGGCAGTGAAAATTATACAGAAACATACAAAACAGCTTCCTTTAGGTATCTTGTCACTTTATGGATTTGAAGATGACAATTGAATCATTTAAAATGTTGTTTTTAAAGTTCAAGAACAGTGAAAGCTAATGAAGGTTGCTGAAAGTGAAAAGTGCTGCTTGAACTCCATATTTTCGTGTGTAAAAATACGAATACGGATGTATTTCTCTCTATAAAAAAAGATAAGAGTGGGAAGTCGGGTTCGGTATTATAATCAGCTTTCTCTAGATAAAAAAAGTATTGTTCTCGTATTCTCGTCTCACTGAAGTCAATTTCTATTGGTTGCGTCATAGACTGGCAAGCAGTCAGATCGTTCTAGTGGAAGTGAATAAATTATTAACTCTATTCATCCTGGGCTTCAGCTCTATTATATACGATCCCAACCTCTTGAGTATTTGATTTGAAGAGGTTTATTTTTACTCCTTGAGCATCTCTATCTTCTCATGTACTTGCAACAACGATCTTTCTACTGGAAGAGGCTATACAAACAAATCTTTTTTTGAGCTACTTTACGTGTTTGCTAATTGACTTTAAGGAAACCTTTGAACTTCACTTTCTGCTTGGCATTTTTTATACCTACTTTTATGCGTTTTGTAGTAAATTCTACTTCAACATAACTTCCAAAGAACTTCCTCTTCCTACTTTATGGACGTTTCAAAACTAGACGAGTTTTCATGTGTATACTTACCTTGTAAGCAAATGGACTAATTTCATTTCAAGGTTTGAATAATATGAATATTCATTCATTTGTACGAATATCTTAATGTTGAGCCTCATCTATTTTTAGTTTAGACGGGGTTGGAAAGCTCTTTTCGAAGCTACTTGGTGCCAGAGATTTAAGCAGTAAATTTAGTAAAGCAAAGTAAATCTTGTTTCTGGATCTGACCGGATTGTCTGGACAGCTTGCACTTAAACATATAGTTTTATCGCAATACATAAAGACGAGGTTTGCCAGAAATAAACAATCCCCCGGAAATGGGTCTTGGAGCCAGTTTAATTGATACGGAGAAGGGCCGACGTCTGAGCCTTAATCTTCCTCAGTGGACTTCCTCCCCTTGGCATGCTTCTTTGACACCAACTGATAAGAACGATGAAAGTGTATGGAGCATGCTACTCTTTTACTCATCCTGTTCTAATTTCTGTTCTTAGGAAAAAATAGATAATTTTAGCACAGTTTCGATTTTCATGAGCAGTTCAGTAGTTTAATATTTGTTGATAACATTAACGTTACAACTTTTTATCGGCAGTACAAGCACTTCTAGCTTTTCTCTTGCTGAATTCGGATTAATTAGGGTTGCTGGATGAGTTTAAAGTAATTTACTTTCATTTCTTTAAACTTTAACGATACTTTTACATGTTTGAAGCTTTAAAAGGCCTCCTAGTAAGTAGTGAAATGGTGTAGGTATGGAGTAACATATTGAATACACTAGCAAACTTCCGTCATTTAATGACCCCGGAAAAGTAGGTGAAACGTAATATTAACTAACCAACTTCTATCACTAATCGAGCGTAAATGTTACAGCAATTAGCAAGAGTCAAAATCCTAACAAATTTCAATAATTAACTAAGAAACAAGCTACTTTTGACCTTCATCATGAATAACTCTTTGAAACGGTGGTGATAATGTTGTCCTCTTCTTTTATGATACATCTTCACTCTCACTGAAAGATTCCTTTATCTGAAACTTTATTTAGCCACATGGCTTTTTCAGTGTACCCGACAACACTTACTACCTAGCAGGAAGTCAGCTCAGGCTACAAAGTACATTTATTTAGATTAAACTAATTGTAATTTATTTCGAGGTAGGAATCCTGTTGGTTGCATAGGGGTAAAAAAGTGGATGTTAAATAAATTCCACGCTAAAGGCTTTCTCGGTTTATTCCTTGTATCAAAATCCGAAATGTACATAGAGAGTAAGACATCAAGAGTTAAGAACTCTTTCAATGAAGCATTAAAACCCAAAATCATTCCCCGTTGAGGCTGAAATGTTCAGGGGGAATAATAAAGGTCTGCGGAAGGAAAGTACTTATCGTGTAATTTGGCAAGCTTAAATATGTAGTTTGTATTTGCGTAGGCAAAATGTTAGTTTTTTTTTACTGAAGTGCAGTCTTTAAATACAACATTTTACTTTACTAGAAGTAACAGTGCAGAGCTTTTAAACTCCAATGTCTTTCTATACTATAAATAAAATCTGTTATTTTTTTAGTTCATAGAAAAATTCCCCTTGCAATCATCGGCTTTCTGTACTTTCTACTTACTTTAGAGAATAGAGATGTCAATAGGCATATGGAAATGTCTTTGATAGGAAAAGGCCACAAAATGGGAACGGCTTGCTTTGGACAATTTTCGAAAACTAACGAAGTTTACAAATCCATTGTATGACAATATTTCACATCGGATTGCCACAATGACTTTTCAATATTAGATTTGCATAGGAAGGACAACAGTTAAAGCGTTTGTATTCAATCTTACAACCTGTCTCTGAGCTCATTTTTATTCACATTATAAACTCGGTATACCCTTTTTCCACAGGGTTTTGTGGCAACGGCTTTCCAGCATGCATAATATTACATTCTTGTTGTTATCGCTGAAAACTCTATACAAATACGAGAGTCGCTTTCCAGCTTAAAAAGGATGTAGTGTGTAATTCAATGCTGAAAAGGGATAGGGGAAACTGGAGGAGTGAGAGTGTAACAGGTGTGAGTAAAAAAAGCCACGATAGATATATTCTGACTCACATTAAGTTTTTTAACACTAGGGTTTATACTTGGGATGCAATGTTAGGAAAAACTTAGGAATGTTCAATGTGTGCATGAGAATAGCAACGCAATGTTAGCTAACCTGACGTTAGCGTTGGGTTAGCAAAGGGGATGGGAAATTGTCCCCTTTGAAAGTGGATGCTGCTGCTGGATATGCTCAAAATGACTGTAGAGTCTAGTAAGGTTTTTTGTGAAAGGTGAATCTCTATTATAATACCTACCTGTTTGTAATCTGTGTGTAAAAAGTGGAATACAGGTAGGATGATGGGTACACTGCTAATACCAACTAGGAGTGAACCCCCTTCTTTTTCTTACTAGCTTCATTTTACTCTATTGTATTAAACAATGCTTGATTATTACATTACAAACGAAGGATCACCCGTTGAGCTATGCTTCGTATGTGGATATGATGCTTTGAATGGAAAGTTAGGATGAAAATTAATTCTATAAAAAACCCCAGTTCAGACAGTTACTTGAGGTGGTTTGTGAAGCTGTTGATGGAAATCTCTGAAAGTTGAAACCTTTTTGGCTCTTTTTACAACAATAATAATATTATATTCAATCAATTCACTTGAAGCAATTCACCTTGCTTGTGGTTTGCTGAAAAGTCAAAAGTCTCAATAGGATTATTGGATCATTAATGGTTAGTTTGAGAGCTGAAGTTACAAGAAACGTGTTACACTAGATATTTATTGCAGAGCAAATCCATTGCATGGAGAATTGTTAGCTAGTTTCCAGGTCATAGGATTGCATTGAATGGGTAGGAATTTTGTACGGTTGGTAGCATCAAATTGCGTCAAAAAGTAGCGATAGGAGTATTGTTGTCAGTTGCCACACCCTGGAATATTTTTAGATATTCTGAAGGTTCTGTAGAGAATATTTACAGCTTGTTTTTTCTACTTGCTCCTCACAATCAATATGTTGAGTACTTGCTTAGGTAGCTGCATATAATTTTTGGTTTATAAATATAATTTTGCAAATAGTTCCTGGAATTTGGTAGAGCTTGTTTTAAATTCCTCAGGAAATTAAACACCCTCTGACTCTAGCCGATTTATAAGGTGATGATTTGAAGCATTGTTATTTGTTATTTACTCTAGTTTACAATTTCAGAAGGTTTGTTATGTTTATGCAAGTCCTAAATGAATGGAATAGCTGTATGAATGTTTAACGACTTTTTGTAGTTCCTTATTGAGTTTAGTAGTATCAAGTCATATAGCATTAAAAAGGTTCATCGTTTCAGATTATGCAAGAAAATGCTGAAGTGCAGGGTTATAAGTAGAAGTTTAACCATTTAAGAGATTTTGTATCCAACATTTGGTAGAAGATGAATGACAGAGGCAGAAAGGGGGTTAAGATACTTTTAGGATTTTATGCCAGAACTTTTAAACCTTCTTTCGGAACCATTAGTGCCTAAAGTTATTACAAAACTTTTTTTCCAACAGGTACAAGATCAACTGGAAGAGAAGCTATCAGATCTCGTTCCCGTTAGCACTGGAAATGTGGGGTTAGCTTCAGAGATTTCGCAAAGATACGACCGCTCCTTCCGCAAAGAAGCCAAAGAACTTACCGAGATTCTTAGAACCCGAAATTTGAAAGTGAGTTCCTGGTTTCTCTTTCTACATTTGTCTCTTCAGTTTAAGTCACACAGTTCAAGTACACGTGAAGGAATAGTTCGCTTTTTTTGCCCATGATGTATGCGATGTCTGTTCTAGTGTCATGTTGGAGTCTTGTCATGTTCTAAGCTGTTATAATTCAAATTTTTTCACTTAAACTTGGCAAAGAAACTCTCAACCGGGTTTGTTTTCTTCTGCCTGTCACAATATTATTTATTGGCTTTGAGGGGAATAGCGCTGCCCTTTTTCAACAAGACCAGAGTTAATTTAATGTAAGATACACCATGAGAAAGTAATGAGAACCAGGAAAATCGATGTAAAAATCTCACGTTTTTGAAATCTTGGATATAAATTAGAAGGTTACTCTCAAACCTTTGTTTTTGAGTGTATCAAAACGTGGGAAATGTTTTTTAATGTAATAATAGGGTATATACTTTTTTAATTAATGAACTAGATGAGTTCTAAAAGCTTAAGCCACCATTGACGGACGCATCTACAGGATAGCTATTTATATGCTTAAACCATTAGTAAATAGACTTAGCAGTATGGAAAGATGCTGTTCTGTCTCTGTGTTTGTGTAAAAACTGTCATAACTTTCACACCCCTTCCTTCCCCTTTGCTAAATATAGGCACTCTTAGACGCTCATGACAAAATAGCGGAGCAATATTCCAAAGATCTCAGCGGTAGTGGGGGTAAATCATCATCAACTGAAGCAGCCCCTTGGGAAGAAATCAAGCCAAAAGACGGAGTGAAGAAGGATCCCAAAGGGATTTCCAGCATGAGTGTCGACAGTGAGGACAGTAATGTCCAATATGCTCAACCAATTAGAATTATTACTTTAAGGAAGTCTCCCAGTCAGCCCTTGGTACGTTGTACTTTTCATGAGAAAGATTTTACTAATTTAAAGACTACATTTTAACGTTCCGAGGAGGAGTAGCTCTAATTTATGTGTAGTGTGTGTAGAATTCAACATTAATTTATACCTTACCCTTTATCAGGCTTTAAATAAATGAATAAATAAAATTTAGTTTCGGTTTTATTATCTCAGGGAGTGACTGTGGAGGAGGATAAAGAGTCCCGGAACCTGGTTGTGGCCAGGATCCTAAGTGGTGGATTGATAGATCGCTTGGTAAGTGCCTGCCTTTATTTTTGATGGACGTTTACAACCCTAGAGATTAGGGAGGAAGTGTAGGTAGTAGGAAAGAGTAGTTAAATATGCTTGAGAGGGATTTCAGGTTGTATATGCTCCGTTCTAAAGACTTTCGTAGGCTCACTTAAGGTTAAAAATGTTAAATGATAATGAATGACGGTGTACCGAGTTTTTTTTAAATGCGCTTCTTCAACTATAATTTGAAAGCTGGGACCATTCGAAAACTATGTAATGCATAAACAGGGCTTATCTACCAAATTGACTTCAGTAACTAACTTAAATGGTTTTTATTGCAGGGTCTCCTGAAAATTGGTGATGTGATTCTAGAAATAAATAACCGGCCAGTATCGACTGCAGAACAGCTCCAAGCAGAGATCGCCAAAGCCCGTGATAATCTTCAGCTCAAAGTTGGTTCTCCAACGACGGATAAGCCCATGCTTAGTGGTAGACAGGTACAGGCTAATAAAGATCCGAAACGTAGATCTACTTCTTCTACCATTACTACTACTACTACTACTCCTACTTCTAAGAAACCCGAGTATAACACTACCATATTTGAAGGTCAAAAGACCATCGTAAGTTCTTTTACAGTCAGGCAAGACTATTACATAATATTTCCTTCAAGAAAATGTCGTATAAACTATTTTGCAGAATCACTTTTTTATTTCATGGCTGAAGCAAAAATCAAGCACCAAAGCAATCAAACCCAGATCAGAAGAGGGTTTTCTATTTTGTATCGTGTTGTATGTCAATAACTTTACTACCGGAGTTTTTATCGTCAGTAAAGCACAATTATTATGACTTTTCCGTGGTTTAAGGAAGTTTTTGTGGATGATTTTACTTAACTTACTGAACTTGTAAGATAAAATGCAACGGAGTTTTACTTAATACGAAAAGACGCAACCAAAAACTGTTTCTACTCACATTTGTTCACTTCACTTTACACACACACGTGGATGATTTTTAATGCCTCCAACACATTACTGTCATTGTCTTCACTAAAATACACATTTCCGCAAGTATACTTTATGCTTTTACTGTACACATCTCTTAATATTAATGCCATGTCATTACTAACAAGAAGGTGGTTTTGATGAGGTTTTAAAACTGAAAGTTATCTGTTTCTGTTTTATTTTATTTCTACAACCATATGGAATGACGGAAACAGTGTTTCATGCGAGCCTTGTTCAGCTACAACCCGGGACTTGATACGTTACTGCCATGTAAAGAAATCGGATTGGGATTCCAGACGAGTGACATTCTCCAGATTGTAGATCAGTCCGACCCTAATTGGTGGCAAGCCAAGAAGGTAGATAAACTGATTTATGTAGCGTAATCTTAACTGGAACAAACCAAACCACAATGCATGCTTATGTTCACCCCGGACTACTTGTATTATTTACATGAAGAAAATACTAAAAGACTCATTTGAAACAAAATCTCAATTCTTCATCCAAAGGGATTAAGGGAAGGGTTAGATTTAGCGAAACAGATTTGCAAAAGCTTAAAACGGGAAAAAAGTAGATGGACTGTTATGTAATTTAAACAAGGTCTAAAGTTAGGCTTTGTTGGTTATTATGGGTGGAAAAACGTGCAATAGAAACCCGAATATTTATGTAGGATTCGGTAGATGAGGAAGATTAGGTATTTACATCGTGAAGGATTGGAATTTAAGAATACATGAAGCGTGGTGAATAAATAAACCCCATTCGAACCTGACGGACAGAAAGGCCTATAACATGTAGCAATTAAGTGTTATCGGCACTATTTTTAGCTAAAATATTATTATTACAGGTGGGTGAAAATGTGGTTGGGTTAATTCCATCAAGGGAGCTGGAAGAGAGAAGGGCAGCGTTTGTACCGCCGGAGGCTGATATAGCACATTCCATAGGTGAGTTAACTTCAACTTCAACAAGGATTGCTGCAGTTCAGACTTCAGACCATCTTTAAACTTCGAATAGGGTTAAACCTTGAACGCATATTACAATACAAATTCAGGGAAAAGGTTCTAGGAATCTTGGATGACTTTTAATGCAATCAACACGTATTGATAGAGGACTGCTTGCCTCTATGTTTGACGATCTAGTAGAACCTCAATATAATCCAAAATTTCGTCTCAGTTTGAGTTAGAGATCATAACACAGGGTTGAACGCATATTAAAAATTCAGAAAAAAACCTTCTAGGATTCTTGGATGACAATGCAATCGATAATGATTGATAGAATGCTTCTTGCCTCTATTTTTGACGATCTAGAACCTAACTGATCCTAAGTTTCGACTCAGCTTGGCTTAGAGTTCTTAACGACTTTTTCTGGGTTTTTGTGGAAACACATTAAACTACGTAAAGCAGTTAAGTAGATACTTAAGTATGAAAAGGTTAGGAATTTTTCAATGCATTGGAACAGGTGAGATGTACATCCATTTATTTGGAGTTCGGCACCATGAAATAAAAATTTCCAATTCCATTCCGAACCTAATTTACTAATCCAGTTCTTAAGCAGGAAAGGAAGCCCAGAACGGCTAAATTGCAGTGGGCTGTATTGGCTCGTAACTGTGGCAGTAAAAAAAGGCCTAATACTGCTAGCTAATCCTGTGGGATAAAGTATTACCCAGTTGTTGAAACTAATGATAGTCGTTACTTTACTTGTAAATGTTCAATTAAGGGATCTGCGGGACGAGAGTTGCAAGGAAAAAGAAGACTTGCGTTTACACAGCGAAGCAAAATTCCGATTTTGACCGTGCCGAGCTTTTGTTATACGAGGAAGTTACAAGGATGCCTCCGTTTAGGAGAAAAACTCTCGTTCTCGTAGGAACGTCGGGGATTGCGAGAAGAACTTTGAAAACTCGTCTCGTTAATTCTGATCCTCATAAATTCGGTGCCGTAATACCAAGTAAGTTTATTACAAGTGTTTGATAAGCTCAGGGATCCTTAGAATTTAGAATTCGGTGAAGATTGGGCAGTGAAGTCGGTAAATAATAGCAGTTACCGTGCATCTCAAAATAGTAGTCCGTTTAATTATACTGTAACATTGGCCACTCGAACCCTAAAACCTTACCCGATCCAGGCAGTATTTCGGGAATGTGTGGAAAAACAGGCATTTCCGTCCACACTTTATAAAACCGATTTGTCTTGTAACTTTGCCAAATTAGCCACTTCCAGACCACCACGAGAAGGCGAGGAACAGATGAACAATTACATTTTTGTATCTAGAGAAGAGTTTGAGCAGGGGATTAAGAGCAATAAATATCTAGAGTTTGCCGAGAAGGATGGAAACTTGTATGGGATCAATGCGGATTCTGTCAGAGAGATTATCAGGTGGGTCCTTAGTCCTTGTACTTAACTTGAAGCTAAGTTTAAAGACAAGTACAGAGTAAACCAAAACGTAGCATTGAATATACGTGAGTAGAGTAGAAGATTTGCCTATTTGATCTCGAAACCATGTCATAAACCAATATCATTCACACGTACGTACGTACATATATATATTACCGACTGTCAACTCGGATAACCTGAATCTCGTGAATATTCCAACAGATATATTTTCTGAATTTTATGTCTGTTTTTTTTTCATTCTATCCATGTAGGCAAGGAAAGATGTGCATAATTGACTGCAACCCAACCGTTTTGAAGATCCTGCACAATTCTCCGGAGTTTATGCCATACGTAGTATTTCTAGCTGCAAGGGGGGCTGGTGAAATTCAGCAACAAGATCAATTCGCCCGTCAACATGGATATTCCTCTAGAACGCTGGCTGTAGGTTTTTTTACGTTCAACCAAAGCTCAAACCAATAAAGTCATGCAAGTCCCGGCCGGAGTCTTTTTTCTGTGTCAATTGATCATGCAAAGCCGATACTTTATTATTTACAAAACATTATTTTATTGCAGTTTGACAGAATGAGCTCCATCCGATATAGCTCTAGAAGGGCGAGAACGCTAGAGTCGCTGGCTTCCCTTTACGAGGCATGCTGGTTTCTGATATTTACTTTAAGATGTTTTCCTGACTTTTCAGAGCACATTAAATAAAATGACATTGTTTTATTTTATTTAATGACAGGAGGACGATGCGAGGAATTCTGTGGAAGAGAGTCAAAGGCTACAGCAGCTTTATGCACCGTATTACGACTTGGTTGTGGTTAATGAAGATTTTGACACTACTTTCCGAAGAACTGCTCAAGCCCTTGAGTCTCTGAGTACGGATCATCAATGGGTACCTGTTACGTGGATTTACTGAAGTGAAGAGGGTAGCAGCATAAAGATACATTACATGTTATTTTCAATAAATAAGCAGTCTACAGTTTCTTTCAAAATGTTAAAATTTATTTATGTAGGTTTTACAGCTACCAAGGTTTTTTATATACCAAAGCAAAGGCAGTAATAGTAGGTCAGATATAGCTACTATCATAAAGTAGGCCCACTAAGGGAAAAAGGTAATTGTCTGCCTACTATTCCGGTGTTTCAGTTTATTTTTTCACCAGAGGATTATAATTTAGTTAAGGTAACCATTGCTTGTATGTGTATTTTACTTTTGGGAATGAAAGCTAAAAGTGAGATTACAATTTGGTTGGTAGAATGATATGATAAGCCAAGCAAAATCCTTTGTAGGTATATGAATTTTAATGTGTTTGTTTGTATGAATATCTTGATAATTTCCGTCCTTATAGATAAAGACGATTAAACTGATTTATTTTATGCAACACTTGAACTTGAACATAATCACTTACTTCTAAGTATGTAACAATAATCTCTCTAATTTATGAAGCTAATGGACAAACGTATCTACTAGAGCCGTAAATATTATGTTTATCCATTTCAGAAGGATGATACTGTTTCATAATATTTAATAAAAATACAATGTTCAGAAATATTGCAAAATTCTTACTTTGTTTTATTGATCAGCTTATTATTAACCTCTCATTCACTATTACGTCTACTCAGTGTGAGTAAGATTTTATTTAAATTGGTTTAGTCAACAGTACGATGCAAATTCTACAGTTTTGTGGTAATTCAATCATCAGAATGCTGGATATAGGAGGTAAGATGAACAGCCATTTTGGTTGGATTACTTAAAAGAACCACCAGCTTTTTGTCTCGACCAGATCTTCCTCAATCAAAGGCTGTCCATTGGATCCGAATTCAAGAACAATGGACATAAATTCACAACAATGGGTCCACATCGATGGGCCAAGGAGCAGGAAAGCAGTTACGCCCATGGAGAAGTTAAACGTGCTTTGGTTAGTCCTAATGGATCTAATTCGGTGCTTGAGACTCCGTAGACTTGCATGCCAGTCCAAAATCTGTTTTTGCTTTAGGATGATTTCAAAAATATCAAAATGAATTAACTGAAAAAGTTTGGAGCTCAATTATACCACCTCAATCATAAAGCGCTTTAAAAGACAGTACCAGGCAGATTGAGATTTCATGATCAGGCTCCGTAGGGCGACAGTTGTCGTAGAAGTCCAATTCGTCTACACTTCGTTCCAGTGGAAAGACGACCTCTTTAATGTCTTCCTTCAGGGAAATGTAATTACCAAGCCAAGCCATCCTGAGCATGTTTTGTGTCTTCTCTAGGAAGTGATCGTAGCGAGGTAAAATCCGGTCTATCTTGTGAGCTTCGGCTGAAGTATATGGAAAAGCATTTGTCCCAAAAACCTGAATTGAATGTATAATTATTTGCTTTATTTTGTAATTCAAATAAACAGTGAATAAGTTGTGCTCTAGGCTGACCTTCCATAGTAGTTTTATTTTTTTGGGCTGAGTTTGACTCTGGAAATAGATGGGGGTGGCCAAAACTACAAACATGTCCCGACAGAATCCAGCAAAGTCTGTGACGCTTATGTCAACGAATACAAGGATTTCGGCAATTCCTTGTGGAGGTATGCATCCGACCTTTTGCCTTATTCCGAAATGTTTCGGGGAGCTAGAGCACACCTATTATGGTACGGCACACAGCAGTCATAATTAAAAGCTGAATTAGTCAAGTCTGTATAAGCAAGGCTAGATCAGCAGTACTTACGCAATAGGACACAATCCACTTGGAAGGATTAGAGATCCGTATTTTTGCCTCGAAGTTCGTCAAGCAAGATTCAACGAAGATCAACTCTCTGGGAACTTGAACCCAAATGCCAGATCTTGACTTGGATGGAAAGGTCAGGTTATCGAGATTCAGGGACCGTCCAAGGGCTTTCGTGGTGGGAATCAAGTTTCCGGGGACCTCTACCTCGGGTTCCTCCTTATCAATCTCAACTTCTTCATAGTGGTCTGTATGGCTTTCAGAACCCCCAGCGTTGATATACTTCTCCCCCGAGTCGACCATGGCATGAGTGGACGTTTTCAAGATCATTAGATCGGGTTCCTCCCCCTTCTGGTGATTGTGTTGGAAATCTAGATCCTCGACGGAGATGCCTGCAATTTCAATGCTTTCTTAGTACACTTGCTTTTAAAAATAATAAAGTATTTTCTAAATGCAACGCTTACACTTTTCCCCTAAGCTAGACTGCAAAGAATCCATATTGAGGCTACTGGTGTCGTTGGAATTCTCGGTGTCACAAATCTTGATGTGACTTTCCATTTAATTTCTCTGAGGTGCTACAGATACTGATATAGAGAGTTCCGGGAGGAGTCCGATGGGTTGAATTATCTAGTCGGTTACTACCACGGACAAGGAGAGTACAAAACCGATAGCTTTACAGAAATAAAATGTGTGGAATTTCAAATTGAAATAAAAATGAAAGCCGATCGCTTGCTGGTTTGCATTCTCAACTTCCGTTCAAAATCGTCATAGCAACTAAAAATAAAATATGGGCATTTCTGAATATTCCAAAGCCATTCCTTATTGCCTTGGAAGATTCGTACAACGGGTAGCAAGTTACTACCACTTTCGCTCTTTTATTTTTCATAAACGTGAGTTAGAAGCTATGGATAGTTCTAGTAGAAGGCAAGAGTCCGAATCTGAGGATGAAACGACCTACGAGAATGTGAGTATTTCCATCGAAAATGAGAATAAGGTTGAGGAAAGGTCCACAGAAGATGAGCGAGAACGGGATACAGACGAGACTTCCAGGGTGTCAACCCAAAGTCACCGTGATGCTCAATTCTATCGTAAAATATTTGAAACAGGGAGTCAGCATGACCTAGATGCTCGAAAGGAACATACTGTACTCAATCTGTCTTCAATACTGGGAAAAAGATTATCCAGGAAATCGCGAAAAGTCGATGATGTAAGCCGTTTAGACGCTGTGGCAGAAACAGGGACGAAGGTGCATAAAGCGTTCAGGAAAAAATTTTCGTCTCTGGGAAAAAAACTTCGTGTCGTTCTTGGGGTTTGGACCACCCCGACTCGAATAGTAGAGGACGATAAGGCCAACACTACCAAGGCTTTTGAAACTGATGTTAAGAACGAGAACTATGTCGTATTACATCCGTATATTGCCCTTAAGAAGCGGATGGAGGATATGTCCAAAAGTGAAGGACGGGAGGAATATCGAATTACATGTGAGATCGGGTTTCTGAAAATAGCAATCATAAAGTTCTTTTTTAGATTAATTAAGGGTAGAATCATTTTTGAGTAGCTTGGTAGAAGAAACCTAGAATTATTAATAGTGTAAGGCTTAATATCTAAAGGCTTGACTAACGTACAAAATATTTGTAAAACATTTCCCCTTAGATAAACCATTTTACAGTTTGCCTAATCTTATTACAACGGACATCCCTATCTTTGCCACAAATTATGACAACGAGAGAAAAAAACAAGCGAGGAAGAAGAATTTTATGTTTGGACGTGGACCCAAGGATCGGTATGATAATGATGTACGTAATCTGAAAAACACTGGCCTTTGCATACTTGTTTAATTCTCTTTCTTTGCTTAATCCTTCTGAAACTTAACAATGCGTTTTTAACAGAACATTGAACAGTTTACTATCGATCCGTCAACCAAACCTCGTTCGAATCAATGGGCAAACAAATCTGAAGCTAATATCGCGTTTTTTGCCGTAGTTTTCAGCATCTCGAACTTGTTCAAATTTCCAGATGCATGCTACCACAATGGAGGAAGTAAGTTTATTAGTTAGAGTAAAGTAGCATGATAACTTTCTGATGCTTCTGGTGATACAGCTTTCTAATGTTTCTATCAAATCTTATTTTGAATCTATTTCATAAAACTTTTATTTTGCAGTAATATTTTTCCTACTGTACTCATTCATAATGCTAATACTCATCCAGCCGATTATCTACTTTGAAATGCTAGTGGGGCAGTTTTCAGTCGATTGTGAATGGGGTTTTGGAAGAGTTCATCGCTTAGCAAAAGGTAATTATAATTGTACCACTATGTAGTAACTCGTTTCTGGATAGCAGCAGTTTCAAAGATAAATAGGTTTATGCAGGGAATTAGCGTGTATGATATTTATTTAGGATTCCCTTATGCTGTGGCCTTTGTAAATGTCGTATTTGTAACGCTAAACAACGCCTTGGTAGGCTACACGGGATTGTATGCCCTACACTTTCTAAGAAGTAACGAACCAGGAAGTTGTAACCATGATTGGGAAATTCAAGGGCCGAGATGCATCCCGTACAAAGAGATTCATAATTATAAGGAGTTGATGATTCAAAAGCAAGTCTGGGTTGAAAAGCGTGTCCTAGATTATGCTGATACTGGAGAAAATCGGCATCGTGATGAACATGAAAAGGAAGTATTTTACGACGCTCCAGTCTACCTTTCAACCGAGTTGTTTTTTCGGTTCGGGCAAAATTAAATTTCATACAAACTTATCCTAAAATGACGAAAATAGTATCGTGAGTAGTTTTCTAGGTTTTTCAAAAAGTCTGAAAGGTCACAAGGAGTGGGTACACCTAAGAGCTTAAAAATAACCTACATTTATTACGTTTGGGTTCCATATACTGTCGCTACTTTCGGCAAGATATTTGTGCATTATGTATCTTACAAGAAAATTCTCATGTTCAAAGGTACTACATTATGAATTGGAGAGTTGGAACCGAGCCATTGGTTTTGTTCCACTGGAGATTTATCTTGATGTGTATGCTTGTAGTTATCATAATCTTGCCCGCTTCCATGCAGAAGTATATTGCTTCTACTATTACCAAGGTCTGTGAAGTTAAAGCTAGCTTCTCTAGCAAAAATTATATGCAATTACCTGAAGTAATTAAAATAATCTAAACCACAGGCTTGGATTTACATCGCATGTGCTTTACCAATAGTCCTAGGGTGGATTTGGGTCTACCAATTGACTGCTAGGAAGGCAATTTTCATGCGTAACTATTTTCTAATTTTTAAATGGAACGACCTTGGGAAAATTTCAGTAAGTTGAATAATAGACTATGGATATGTGCAGTGTTTTAAGCAGTAATTTTATGCTTATACGTTATAAAATTGTATTATTATTATTATTATTATTCAGTACAATGAGACATCCCAAGAGCTTGGGTCATTATCTCAAGGTTAATTACAAAAATTAAAGTAAAGTAAAACATGTTGTAGCTGTGGTCGGACGCGTTTCAAATGGCTTTTTCCACCGTCGGAGTTGGTTATGGAGTTCTGATGAAGATTTCCTCAAGAAATCATTTTTCATACAAAAGGATTAGACAGACGTCTTGGAACGTTACAATATTTGCGATCGTTTTCGCTCTATTAAGTTGCCTTGTAGTTTACACGGAGCTTTCAATATTGGGGGATATCGCGGGGGCAACTGACTCTAACCATATTTTTGACGAAAGTGTGTACCTATTACTAGCTTTCAGAGCTTTATAGGAATGATTAGCTTGTATGGATACTGTTCTGCTTTTAGATCATGGGATCAGCTTTATTTGCATTTCCGGAGCCCTTATTGAGTCTGCACCGTCGTCTCAATTCATTGCTGCATTTTTCGTTGGGATTAGTATATTCAACATTTGGGCTTTGGTAAGGTGTAATACCGTTTTAAATATAGCTTTTGGAAAGATTATGAAGGTTAACTTTTATGTCTAGGTTATTGCAATTCAAACATCCGTCTCCTACTTAAAATCTGGGTTTGAGAAATTGTCAATCACTCAAAATCAAAATATCCCAAAATGGGCGAGCGTCGGAGTCACACTGCTCATCCAGTTCGGTCTCATATCGCTGCACTCCGCTTACGTAAGCTTGTTATTTACAAATGCATGCTTTTCTACTGAACTTTATTTCGGGTTTTAATTCGCTTGAAGAAATATGTCGATTTGAGAAACACTGACTGTCCGGCAATAACGAACGTTAAATAAGGCGAAAATTTGGGGGTTGTATGCAAAACAGAGGGACATTTCATTGCGAAATTAAAACCGGAAATGCTATGATTAAATTCAATATTTTTTAACATTTCCAACTAGACCAATATATTTATGTGCAGGCGATCGATGTTTCAGACAGCTCGTTTGACCTATTTGGGGGCTACGCAGCATCCTTGATTATATTGGTTGCCGAAATGGGAATCGCATTTGTCTTACTGGGCTTCAGGGAGTTTATGACGGATGTTGAAATCATGTCAGACATGCCTGTTCCTTACAGTTTCCAGATGCAAATTAGATTTTTCGTCCCTGGTTTACTTATCGTGTGAACAAAATACTATAATTAATTGGATTTAATTAATCTGGTTGCTGGTCATTGTCATTCATTAAACGATTTTTACCAACAGTTTGCCTTCATTTTTGTTTTTGTTGGGAGATTCTTCAGTCCACCGAGGTACGTCAAAGGGCAGGCTGTGAGCTTTGGGACGTATTATGTTGCGTTTTGTCTCAACCTGATGCCTTTAATTATTTTAATTGCTTGCGCTTTCGTAGAGCTAAAACGATTTCTTAAGGTTGGCAAAATAATATCTTCTCTCGGAATAATTTATTCAGTAATAAATACAACCTAACTCTAATTTCAATACCTATTAGGTTTTTATTGCTAAAAAAGAAGTCAGCGAATATAAAAAGATGGATGCGTTTACGGCCTTCGGTTCCTTTTGGAAAGCAAGGCCAAGGTGGTCAGATAGACGTGAGAGTATTTTCGTATCTTTAGAGTCAGATTTATCATCGTAAGAACTGCTATATTATGCTAATCAGCCCATATTTATGAATGCTGACGGTATTCTACATTATTTGTATCCGTAATCTGTACATGGTCTATTTATAAAAATTTTAGAATGCGATCAAGGCTTTCTATTGGCGAAGTTGGAATTTTAGGGAAAAGCTTTCACTCCAGACAAACCCACCATGCTCATTGTGACCTTAAGGATAATATGCGAATTCTGTACAAGAAGTACAGATCATCTCTCTTATGGAACCGATTTTGGAACCAACTAGTGAGCAAAAGATAACTTTTTGACAGTTATTTAGACAATGCCACAGAAAAGATAGGCATTCCTTATTAAAATGTTGAAATAAATGACAATGCCTTTTATATAATTGTAGCTGGCCAGAACGAAATTTAAAAGCATCCCTCAAACAATCCACTATCTTGTAAGGGAAGAACGAGCTGCAAAAAACTCGGCCAAAGTAGACGTACTCCGTCATTTGATTCGAAATTGTAGCACGGTAGCTCTCGGGACGTCAGCAGTTATGGATTTAAAAGGGAAAGTTATCCCAGCCCAGGAAGAAATACTGTTAAATCGACTTTTGAAAACATATAAGAAGAATTTCTATTCAGCAGCGGGTGGTGGGGATTCCTATGACGAGGAATCTGACTATGAGTCAGCAAGTGAGGACGTTTTGGAAGAACAACATGCGAAGTATTTTGAAACCTTACTAACCTCAAAAGAAGACCAACCGCCGAGCAGTCAAACTTCTGAGGCATCTTCATTTCCGGATAAAGCAGCGGAAGCTTATCGACGTGTTGTGGGGAAGAAGGAAAAAACCCCAGAGGAGGTCTTCCTAGAAGCTATCACGAGTATAAAAAACGACTTAGGTAAAAGCTCAACAAAGCATTATTTTTCTAACTGAGCATGCCCATTTATGAGTTTCCCAATCGGTAGGATTTAGGGCAGGTAATTCCCGAACGGGTTTAATGCAAGGGCTTTTTATTTTCTTGGGTTAAGTGCATTTAAGGGATTTTTATTTCGCATGGTTGGCATTTAACCGTTTGTTTAGTTTGACCAAGACTTTAAGAGTATTAAGAAGAGGTAGTGAATGTTTTGCCAATCCAATTAAGGATTACAGTAACAGTCTTCTCTTGCAGAATTCCCATGTGAAAAAGAGTATGCAAGACTTAAAGAACTGAGACAAGAGAGGCTACGAAAAGAGACGGATGCTTCACATTTAAAGGACCTTCCACCTGAAGAGCAGTTTAAAGCGATAAAGGTAGTGAAACAAAATGAGGCTCCGGTGCTTGTGTTCCTTCATATAATAGTTTTGGAAGGGCGGAACCACTTTGTGCTGACAAGACTTCCAGTTCCGCAGCCAAAGATTGTATACTTAAGTCATTCTCAAGCTCAAGATCTGCCAGGAGACGATTTAAACAACAAAATTGTGGAACTCGGGATCAGAACGTTGAATAATGGATTATATACAGCGGATTTACATGAATTAAGCACAAAACCGAAAACCTTTCTTTTAGATAATCTAAACGCAGAAATCTACTCTTTTCTTGATTCTATCCTGACTTGTATCGTTGTCTTTGATGGAGAAAAGGGGGGTGGAAGAATGTTCGGAGACAGGTTTAGATATTTGATGCCCCCAACAAGGAGACGGACAAGGGAAGAGGATATTCCTTATGTACATGAACCAACTTACAACATGGAGGGGGTGACCTGTCAATTTCTAAAATGGCGAAAAGAGCAGGATGAAAACATTGAAAGAATGCTAAATGAACCTGAGGACATTGTATACCATTTACCAGGAGATGATACATCTTACCCTTCTAATGGGTCATCTGTAGACCAGTTGACCTTGTTTCCAGGTTCTAGTAGTAGTTCCGGAAGCACTGGTTCTTCAAGTAGGTCATCAGGATTTAAAGGAACAGAAGAATTTGTGAAAAACAACGATGAGCAAGAGTTCCAAAGCTTGAACAGACCTTTTTTAAGGGAACGCTTGAACATATTTCGCGACCGGGTCCGGGAAAAGCGACATCTAATACCTGGGAGTTCGGATAGCTCGATTTTTGGTCAGGATTTTGCAATTCAGGATTTGAGACGAAGGAACTTTGGTTACCCTAGAATGCTGAATGCAAATTCCAACCCTGCTGGGCAAACTTCGGATCTGAGTGTAAAGGTTAAGCTTGGATCGTTCTACGGAACACAGAAATTACTCACCGCAAAGATCGTTAACATGTTTAAGACATATTCAAGAGTAGACAGGGCACTTCCTAGATGGTCTCGCGGGGGAGCTCATGTACAACGCCAAGGTATATGGGTGTCTAATTTATTATTCCCATTAATTAATAGGTTGATTAAATAAATTTTATGAAAAGCGAAAAGATTTCAGAAACACTATTTCAAATACTCATATATTTTGTAGGAGAATATGTGGATGAGGATGGAAATAGGACAGCGGATCCTGCTTTTGTGTCTAGAGGTAATACAGCTTTTAAACGATAGTTTTTTTTATTAAAATAGTTCGGAAGTCAATTTAGCATGCCAATGATACCTGTTATTGAAACTATAACCGTGTGACCGCGTCGATGTCTGGTCAAGGATTTGCTAAGAAAATGAGACGGGAATTTACGTAAAACCTTCCGGGTGCAGCTGGTAGAGCCCATTCCAGGGCGCTTTCTCGCAATATTTATAGCCATTTGTCTTGTTACACATATTTATGTTTTGTTTCGGTCTTTTTTCAATGTGGGGGCCAGCCGCCACACCCCATTCCCCCCTTTTCTACTATTTATATTTTTGTGATTTTGGTGGAAAAGTATTAAAATATTTCTAGGCTATTTAATTATCTGATGGGGTTTTTTGACCCCCACGGGTCTACACTTGGACCGATCGGTCTCAACTTTTGCACTGCACCTTGTGCGTTGCCACCTGTGTGCAAAGTTTCAGCCTGATCGGTCAGGTAGGGTCAGCGATCTCGCGCGGACAGACAGACGGACGGACATGGCAATCTCTTAAGCCCTAAAATGGGCTAAAAAAGTTACATGGCATATTTTTCTTTGTAGGTGATAACAATATAGAGAATAACTCCAACCAATTCTCTTACTCCACCGAAGATAAAACTTTAATTATTGAAAGAGTTAGGAAAAGTTTACCTGCTGTGCAAGAAAGTAAGAGTTTTCATAGAAAATTGTGGGCTCATTGATACAAAATTTTAAGTGTAAGCTTACAACAATGTTTTCCTTACAGTTCAACTGGCGAAGAAGCAAAAATCCACCAGAAAAAAGGCTATGAGACACTAAAACCCTGAATGATATGCAGTTGCAGTATTTTATTGTTACCTTTAAATCAAATGCTTTATTAATAGATTTTACTAAAGAATAAAAAGATGAAAGCAATATGCGTGGAACGTAAAAAATAACTTATAAATACTTGTCGAAAAAAGACGTTTAATCTAACTTTAAATAAGTAAAATTAGAATAGGGATCAACAATTTTAAAACAAAAAAAACTACATAAAATCTTCTTGATAACGCTATTAATAGCATGATGCATAAAAATGGTCATCCAAAAGTGCAGTAAGGTAAAATCGTAAAATGGGTATGGTCA
>JAQFZX010002072.1:0-22151 GCA_034682405.1 Hydroisotoma schaefferi | reverse complement strand
TTTTTTATAGAATTTATATCCGAAATTCTGCTAGTCCAAAACAAAACAAGCTTTAGAGTTGATTCCCGGCTGGAAGAGAGAGAGAGAGTGACAGCTTCATGTTGCCCTTTCTGCTTTTTTCAGAGACGCCTATCTACGTTCTACGGTGACCTTTTGACCCTGTTTTGACCTTAACCTTGACATTGACCTTAAAAAGGCTTTGGTAGGATTGAGAGGGATGGGACAGTAAATGCTATGCATTTTTTTTAGAAAAGTCTACGGTCCATGGTGACCTTTTGACCCTGTTTTGACCTTGACCTTGACCTTAAAAAGGCTTTGGTAGGATTTAGAGGGATGGGACAGTAAATGCTATGCATATTTTAGAAAAGTCTACGTTCTACAGTGACCTTTTATCCTTGTCTGGAGCTGGACCTTGACCTTGAACTTTTAAAAGGTTCAGGTAGGATTTAGAGGAATTGGGCAGGGCAGTAATGGTATGCATTTTTTAGGAAAGTATGCACGTTCTTTGGTGACCTTTTATCCCTCTTTTGACCTTGACCTTAAATGGCTCTGGTAGGATTTGGGGGGATGGAACAAAATGCTAGATTTGTTCATGAATTCATGATTATTTTTTAAATGCGTATATAGAACAATAGCACACGAAGAAGATCAAGATGTGATGTATATTTTAAGGGTTAAGCCTTTAGCATAATTGCAATTGCAATCGCAAGATAAGTTTATATCGCGTAATCTCAACTTTACAACAAAATTTGAAGATTGTAGATTTTGTCTTTATTCTTTTGAGAAGATGTATCGACTTGATAAGAACCAACGTTCCTTTTTACTTTAAATAGTAGCTTTCATACGACAGAAGACAGATTATTATCATGAAATTATGCTTATCAAAACTGACTCATCTTTATTTATAAACGGTAGCGTAAAACTAGAGAAAAGCTAAGACAAAAACCGTTTTAATCTTAAAAGGACAACCATTAAAATACTCAAATGGATATGAACAAAAGGGCGAAAATAATAAAAACCATCAACTTTACGATCGCCGTTTTGGGCAGTTCTCACAAGTTTTACCGTTACATTTTAGAAGCAACTATAGAAGGTAAAAAAGAGAGTGCATATCATGTACGCCGCCCTCGTGGACACACCGCTTTCCCTCATTTACAACAACGCATCCGTTTGTACACTAAACTACGAACATTCAAGCTGTATATTCAATAAACTTTTCTGCATGCATAAAGCGCAGAGTAACGAATATTTTTAGAACATTTTGCATAGGCTTAAAGTGAGGTGGATGGGTGTGGTTCGAAAGATCGTTCTTAAAGGTTTTTAAAATCTGAAAAAGTACATATTTTTGCCTACTAAACCAGGGTCGGTGAGGGTTCTTTAACATATAACGCGGGGTGTAACTGAAGATTTATATCTCGGGCTTTTAGTTTTGTAGGCAATGGAGTGTCAATGTCAAAATGAGTTGGATAAAGATGTCGAGAACTAGTTCCATGGATGTGTGAACAAGATAATGAGGAAGTTTTGTTCGCATGAACGGCGAACCACACATAGATGA
This sequence comes from Hydroisotoma schaefferi, assembly GCA_034682405.1. Classification (NCBI taxonomy): domain Eukaryota; kingdom Metazoa; phylum Arthropoda; class Collembola; order Entomobryomorpha; family Isotomidae; genus Hydroisotoma; species Hydroisotoma schaefferi. Next base: position 20,596 of record JAQFZX010002072.1, on the reverse strand, counting down.
TCGAGTTTTATGCATCATCAATCTCTCCACTCTACTATTTCAAATTTCAAATCTCAACTTGACTGATTTAAGGCTTTCTTACGGTAGTTATCATCGATCCTAATCATAGTTCCCGTAAAGTGTCATCCACACAACCAAGAGCATCTATTTCTGTGATTTACTTCCTATTTTTATGGGTTTTTCGTCAACTTCTTCGCGTGTCATTAGGTTGGGTTAGAAGAAATGTAAAGACATGACCAGAGGCACAGAGAAACTATAAGATTGATCGTTTGCAAAATCTACGAGCTAAACCATCAGCAACTGAACAGTTTTTACAACTTTAGCAAATGACATGCTCCTTTGCAGCTCGTTCCGACTTTACATTTCTTAAACAATCAAGCACTTATGATGATGATACCTTTACCTATTTACCTCTGTTTGCCAACTTCATACGATTCATACACCTATAAACCGTTGAACTCTTGATACAACCATTTCCCACATAAACAATTAGACATCATCATCATCTTCAACTTGTTTTACTACCCAATTGCAATTTCTCAACTTTTTAGCATAACGATCAACTACTAAAAACTATAAAACAAGTTGCAGTCGTTCCCACAGACTTCAGTCTCTCAAATACCAGCATCCTCGACAAACATCCAAAGACTGATAGGCCATCGTCACATTTTAAAATGTAGCTTGCGACTTTATCCTACAGATAAGCCCTTAGGTTGCTTACCAATCCACAATACTGCTGCTTACAACGAGCAATCCAACACGCTCAGTCTGCAAAATGATCTTGACTATATATCTTGTCATTTTTGTGTCACTCTGTGTCACTCAAGTAACAAGGGCTGATGAGAAAGCAACAGGGGACCCTCTGCCATTTATAAGTCTCCCTATACGGAAAGTAAGTGGTTTTAGTGGGGGAAATGTAACTATAAATGGAAATGGTTCTAAGGATACATCCCATGTCAAGTTTTGGACTGGTTGGAACGGTGACGATCTTTTGGATAAGGATGACCTAGAATTTTTAGTCAAGGATTTGGAAAGCGAGGCCTTGAACCAGGAAAGGGTCATTCCTGAAGTTGTGGAACTCCTTAAAGGGACCATGATGGACCCTAACAGAAAGAAGGGAGGAGATAAAGATAATGAAGATCTCGAAGATGTCGAACAAGAGCCTATGCTTCCTAGGGACTTGAGTGACCTTACTGAGGATATTGCCGATGATATTACTGCCGGGGTTGAAGAATCCCTTAGGTTGTTTGGTGAGATTTCCTTCTTTTTTTTTTATTAAATATTAAATCTATTTTACTGCTTTATTAGAGGTTAAATTGGGCAAGTGGCTACAGTTTACATGCCAAGTGGGGGATATGCAGTAGCTTTTGAAATCATAATAAAAACGAATCCGTAACTTCATGCAAAAATAATTCTAAAAGGAATTAAAAGAAATCCAAGACAGTTTTTTAAAATGGGTTGTCTTGATCTAAATATTTAGATGACATGCCACTAAATCGTTCAGGCGAAGGAGGGGATGAGCTTGAGATGCGTCAAATGACAATGTACCTGTTTCAAGGTCAGTATGTCGCGGAGCCGAGACTGAATAGGTTTATCGACGGGGCTTATCGTAACATGGGAACTGAGCTCAGGATATCCTCCATGGATCCGTTATACTTCCGAGTTCTACCTAAAGGCAGAGTCGAGTAAGCACACTTCTTTAACCTAGCACAATAAATTATCATTGGTAAAGAATAACAAGCTAACCAAAAAAACTGCATATCCGCGTACACAAACCTGTGTAACCCTTACCCTGCCTACCCAGCATAAACGGTAGGCAGACAGACAATCATAATCTCAGGATTATCGTCATTAGTTGAGGTTACTCTTCTTATTAACCTAGAAAGCCACATTGCATTAATTCATTTACCACAAAAATGATTAGATTCACCACGGCATCCCTTTTTTTGCATGCTTTTTCATGCATTTCCTCTGTGAACTTTACTCGCTGTTCTTGTGACCTACACACAGAGGAACTTCGTAGTAACTGCAGACCTACTCTATTAAATTCCTTCTAACGTTTTTCTTACAATTACAATTTTAACAATTCTAAAAAAGGACTACGTAGGAAAAACTTGCCATATTAAATTGCACAAAGTAAGCAGTTCAAAAACATCTCGCAAGTAAAGCCAAAATAAGTTACCTACGTAAAACTAATATCTTGGGCATAAAATATAATATTTTTAACCTAAATTTCAAATACTTTTCATTCTTATAAAAATACATCTTTTTACTATCTACGGATTGATTGGTAAAAATAAGCTCGAGCTGGTTTTTATGAGCCTTAAGCTTACAAATTGTATAATTTTGAGTAGTCTAGAAAAGTAAGGCAGAAGTTTTGTATCGGGAAATTCATGGACCCTCTAAACTTGGCTGCATGTTCATAAAAAAAAAATAATATTGCCAACATTTTGAGCTTAGCAATTTGAAAGCAGTTTGAGTTTATACACGTTTCTAATTTGAAAGCAGTTCCTAATTAGCATAAAAACCCCCTTCATAACCCTGGAACCGTACACATAAAGTCGTGACCTTAACCTTCTCTATTTCAAAACAGAGAAAAAAGTCAGCCCCAAAACAACAAGGTGGGGATCGGTGGTGGTGGTGCAGTAGGGGTCAGACGTCGTCGACCCATAGGAGGGGCCGGGGTGAAAAATGTCAACGGGTTGGGTCCCATCCGGGGTAAACGCGCAATGAACATCCCCGGAATGCAAAGAATCCGGAACATAATAGTCCGCAGGGCCAACAAGGGCAAGATCGTGCCCGTAGCAAAGCTAAACTACACCGTAGCCAACCGCAAACGGAGACAACAACTCATCCGTCAGCGAAAGCGCAAGAAACTCCTTCAGCAGCAAAAGGTCAAGCTTCAAAATGCCAAGAAGCGCAAGCAGCGTCAGAAACAAATCAAAACGACTAATAATAAAAACAAAAAAGTCAAACAACTACAGCGGACTAGACGAAGGACCCGGCAAGATGTCGGTGGAGGAAGGGTCGAAGGTCTTAGCCGGGTTACGAGGGACTCTGATGCAGAAATGCAGCTTTTTGGAAACTACACTCTTGTAAGAACAGTTAGTTACAGTTTCATTTGATTATTTATGTCTGTCTCTGCTATTTGACTTCTCAACTCAACCTGCTTTCATGAACAAATATTCCGTGCATAAAAACAGGTTAACCTCACGAAGAAAAATGCATAAATTCGATAAAAAAATTGCATAATTTTTAAAAGTATTTTAAATCCTTTACAAACGATGAAATTGTAGTTAACTGTCTGACGAACTTTTACATAATTTTACTTGAAAAAACTACTTTAAAAAACTACACACCCCGTTACTAAATTACAATTGGATTTTATTATTACACGGGTTTTTGCTTAAGTGAGCTGCTTAATTATTTAAGTGTTTTGTTCATACAGCCAATTGCATGAGATTAGAAGAGTATGATAGTATGAATGAATTGTTTGTTAGCCTGTGATTTAGCTAAATATCCGCTAATTACATAGCCCTAAGTATGGTCTTTAGTTGTTCAAAATTAAATTGAGGATAGTTGCTCTTGTACGGTCAACTCTACCGTTGACCGTGGATAGAGGAACAATATCATTATGGATCATTGTTTTATTTCTACCATGATTTTTTCAAACCTTACAATTACTACCCGTAAAAGTAGTAAACCAACTACCCATTAATTCACTAGTAGTAATGAGCCAGTATAGATCCGCTCTGACTCTTTTATTGCTCAATTATATACCAATGTATATTTTTACTACGAAGAGGAACAAAATTGCAGATTCTTTTTTTTAATAATACGGCTCATTGAATCCTTCTTTTTTACTATTGTTGCTGTAAGCCATTCTGCTGTGCATGAGTAGTGAACCGATTCACGAGATGTTTAACATGACTACGGCCATAAAAGCTAGTACGTATGGCATTATTACACATGTAATTGGTTTTGTGGTCAAAGTAATTCACTCAGGGTTCTGTATGATATGAGATGGGTTTTAGTTTTAGTATCTTTGTTGAACTTGTCTGTGATTTCATGTGTTTGTCTGCGTGTGGTTGATCACCTAGATCCGTTCACACATGAAAATTGGTCCAGTGGAGTTGACCATGCAGTTCCGAACAAGAAATGGGATCAGAAGGACCGGGGCTACGTTGGCTATAATCAGAGCCCATACGGTCACCAGGGTTAATCACGAAGGATCCGAAATGGTTGACTTCCTCTTAGACAGGTAGGTATCAAAATTGCTTTTATTTACAGCTATTTATGCTTCAAGGACCGTTTGGAGTTTTAAACCTCGTTAGTAACCGTTTGTCAAAGGCCTGTGACCTGATCGGAAAGGGACCTAACTTTTATTTGAAAACTTAACATGTTTTTCATGACATTTTTCAGACCACACCCGGAAACAATCCGGGTACGAGGAAACCTCTTTCCTATGGCGGAGAAAATAGCCCGAAACATCTTCTCCCGACTCTTTCTACCCAATTCTTTCTTAACGCAGAGGATGAGGGAAAAGGCCGGACTTGCTTTGCTATCCAAACCTATCGATAGTTAGTCGAGGATTTTTCAAAGTGACGGTGACAGTTGACGGTGACTGCTACTCGAACTGACTAACTGACGAAAGAGCAACCGACTTTGGATATTTTACTTAATAGATGACTTTAGGGAAACGGGAACTTGACTTTTTATCTTTATAGTACATAAGGGGGACATATTTATTATTTATTAATATGGAAGTACAAAGGACTTTTGGAAGGGGACTTTACGTATGTAGTAACTGAGCTAGTGATAATTTACAAGACTGAAAACTGAACCTAACACATCTCATTTACCAACAACCACCCCACTGAACCATATTTTATCATCTTAGACTTACTGAATTAAACGTTAAAGATTGTATGACAAATTACTTGAGTTATTGACAGTGACCTGGAATAACTTGCGACTTTTGACGACCACTAGACTAGAATTGACTGAGACAGTAAAGTAGACAGACAAGATACGAAACAGTTACAATGATAGATCACTATAAATCACTAATTTCGACTACAACAATTCTACAAAATGCCCTAAATTACATACTTCAAACCACAACATAACTGGACCTTTTTTGACTGTTATTTGGTAGAATTGACCCGCAACTACAACATAATACTACTCTGACTTTTTTTTACAAAAAGACCCATAAAATGGACACAAATATGACCAATTGCACTGATAATTGACCAAAAGTGATGACTTTATTCGACATTTACGAATGACGATATTGAACTTTTGAACTAACAAAGTTGATCATCCCAAACAGTACAGTACAGTTGTACCATAGATTGACATTTCTAACAACGGATTTATTACAGACTATAAAAATACATTGGCCCGTTCAACCAGCTACACTTACTATGCATGCACACTAACTAAAGTTGACGTAGACGTGACAGACAGACAATGAATGACACTGAAATAACAATACAAACCATGTACGAAAGCCAATTTTTAATTTTTTACAATCTACATTCGTTAATTTACCAACTTACATCTAACCAAATCTACATTATTTGTACAAAATTATATTTATTAACAATTATTATGACATCAAAATTCCTTAAAATAGTTTAACTTGAAAAATAAAACGCCTGAAAATAATAATTAAAAGAATTCATAATTGCAAATAGCATATTTAACACATTTTAAATTATTAAGATGCAAATAATATTATCACAAGAGTTACAGTTATATAATTCCAACAATATTAGCAGATGCTCCCAAGCATGAACAAAACTATCCATCACTTCTTCTTGAGCAGTATGCAGCAAATGAAGAACAAAATGGAGCCTATTTTATTAATAAAAAAAAGTCATTTATCATCAACGATAAATCCTTTTAAAACCTGGTTAAAACCTTGACGGAACTTACTAGCAAACAACTCGCCCGGGTACATGAAAGCCAACGCGATTCGATAACCCACCAAGGAAGTCAGATACTCCACAATTACGGGAAGGTTACCCCCAACATTTTCCATTACAAAGAAAGCCACCCCAAATGCCGAGGATCGGATGGAAGGGGGTACCAATTCCACGAGGATGGTAAACATCGCTCCGAACCACATGGCTCCTATGGAATCTCAAAAATATCAGCCCCGACTTTCCAACAATTCCTCACATTTCAACGCTTTCAACGCTAAACTTTATTCTTCCAAGTTTAGAATTGTATGAGTTATCATTTTAGCATCTTAAATCTCAACTCACCAAACAAGTATCCGATAGACTGAGGGATGAAAGCATAGGGTGGATCGAAGTACAGCATACCGAATCCAAAAGGGGTTGCCAAAAGTTGACCAACAGCCAAAACCACAGCCCGGGCACCCACACCTAACCGATTTACCAACCGATCCGAAGTTATTCCTCCAAGAACTGAGCCCCCAACTCCACCCAAACAGTAGATACCTGTTAGCCACCAGCCAACATCGTAGGTTGGGTAGTAAACTTGGAAATAAAGGGCCGAGTTGTATCGGAGGGTGTAACCGGCTAATAAAACACATTAAAACCTTTATCTTTTTCCCTACCCGGATATTTTTAAGGTGAGTCTGCCCAGTTTATTACCTGATCTTCTGAGACACGCTGCAAGGACGAGGATGATTATCACAGGTTTGAAACACTTTCTCCATTCAGAAGTACCCGAAATGCTATCAACGAAAACATCGGATTCCTCTTCTTCAGTGCTCAGAAGTGAATCTAGGTCCTCGTATTCTGGGGCCGTGGAAGTTGAGACGGAATGAACTGATTCATAAGCACTATAACTGGCCTCTTTCTGAGCCTTATCTTCCACCAATGGCTTTCCCTCAGGGTCCTTTACCGTAAATAGTACGACAATTGCTAGGATCAGCCCTGGAGCTCCTGCAAGGACAAAAGTGGCCCTCCAACTCTGGAAATTTGTAAAGTTTCTTCTAATACCTTGTCATATAAGTAAGTTACCCTTTCTTCTAAGCATAAACATATCCTTCCTTACCTGTCCAAAGAGATTGGCTTGTGTTACATAAATCCCAAAAGCGTATGAAAGTCCGTATCCCAGATACATCCCGCAGTTATAAAAACTCATAGCCTTGCCACGTACTTTTTGTGGAAATACATCGCAAATCATCCCCGCGGCCAGGGGACTGCAGCCACTCACACTAAAATGAAATATCCCAAAATGTTGCAGAATTTCTACCCTAACTCGTCACCATACCTAATATATCCATAAATATTGTAGAAGGGAAGATAGACTCATGCCAATCGTAAATTGATAGCTTACCCAACTCCCAGCAACACTCGAAACAGTACAAGCTGCCAGAAATTAGTAGCCAGCGCTGTAGCTGCGAGCGCAACGCTGAACACCGACGTTGCAGCGCAAAGGAGATAAACCCTATTGAATTTGTCTGCAGCGATCCCCCAGATAACCCCTGCGACTGTAAAAACAGCCATGAAACTTGGACCTGCCAAAATCTGGTAATCCATTCCCAAACCAGAGTAATCCCATTCACAACTCTTCCCTTCGTCCATTGATAAACACCTAGAAAGGATATGATTCATCAAGATTTGGTTGTATAACCTCATTTTTGGAGTATAAATCCGTTGTTTCCACAAATATGTTTCATAATATTTCATACGTCTGACTTGAATTGGCACTGCTACAAAGGTTAAATAATTCTTGGGTGTGGTTATCCTTCCCAAGGGGGAAACAGGCTTTGGAACCATAATGCAAATCCTGAGCAACTGTCCGGCTTACAACTCCAATAAGATAATGACCCATTTCACCTTGAAGGTAGATTAACCCCAGGACAAATAGCATCCATGGTCCATCCCTAATCCCCATTTGGATCTAACAAATAGTTTAACGTAACCACTGTACTGTGTAAATCTTCAAATTCAGCATCATTTCAGCTTTTTTAGCTGCTACTTTTTCAAAAGTACATGTTAAACGTTTGGAGTTGTAGGTTCATCGTTCATATTCACGAATATTTCATACAAAGTACCTAGGCTTGATCGTTCAGTAACTACAGGTCATCGATGCTCCAGAAGAACTATAAGGTGCTTTTGAAACTCGGTTACAAATCAGTTTCATATCTGCAAGCTTGTGAGGCATGTATTTTCTTTACAATAAAAACTAAGATTGAAAAGGCTTGATTTCCATGAACTTTCATTTCATGGAAAGTAATGCTCAAAAATTGTTACCTAACCCTACAGTTTAAAAATTGTTCACAAATGTGTATTAACCGTTTTAAAGGGTTTAAATAAATTTAGAGTTTCTAAGCTAATTAGTCGGGATTAAAAAAGTATATTTCAGTCAGATCTGATAATATTTCCACTAAATATGCTATGTATTGGTATCTTATCTTGAGGATGCATTTATTAAAAATAGCATAAGTAATTCTTCGGACTGACACTGCATCAAATAATACTATTTTAACTAGAAAATGCTTCTTAAATTACCTAAACCTTTTCAAATTCAGTTAGAAGCTTATTACTTTCAAAAGATTTTAGGATTCGAATGTTACAATTTCTTACAAAGTTTGGTTTAAGGGATCTAAGAGCTTGACTATTAAGAGATTTGCGGAATTTATGACCCTATAAAAACGCTGTTTGAAACCTAAGCTAAAACTAAAGAACTCTAACATACCTAGTCGTCCATAACCGGCAACGGTAACAACCCAAAATTAATTTGACACAATATAATAAACCCATTTGCATACAAATCTAAAAAGATTAACTCACCACTTTGACTAAGATCGTAGTTTAATCCAGAATGAAACTAAACTGATTACATGCGTGTAATTGCTATTTTCAATCTTTAATAAATCGCTGTACTTTAAATAAAAAAGTAATTATTGGTAGTTAAAATCTTTAACTAGCTTTTATTACTCAGCTTTTAATAATAGTTTAATTATTTATAAATTCAAAAACTTGGTAAACCAACTATCAATGTCTTAAGTTGGCAGATAAGGAGAAGGGCTAGATAAACTGATGACTTGTCCAGAAACAAAGAAACCTTGGTACAGTTTCCTTCGCCTTTTTATACCAAAAAACTACGAAACTGATTCAGACTCAGACATACTTAAATGTATCCAGTACATGCATCGCATTTTAGTATTAAATGGTCAAGACAAACAACCTTCTTGAAATCCTTCCCCAAATCAATCCAGGACAAGTAAAATCGAGATATGAATGAATGATTCATTAAATAAAATCATACCGAATACTAATGCATTTACTGCCCTATAATATTTAGATAGCAAAGAGATAAATAAATAGATACAAAATAACGACCAACGGGTTGTTAAGTACGTGGATGATGAAGATGCGATACACAAAAATGAAAAATTATATTGGAAAAATACATAGCCAAACTTAACAGAGGACGTCATCTTAGTCTTCTATTATCCTTCTTGTTTTATTTTATTACTTTCTTGAGGTTAAATTGATAAACATACTGATCTCGGAGACCTTTAAATAACCTCACAAATAGCAATAGCTGTAAAATCTGTAAATCCTCCGTCCAAAATCAATCAATAATCTTTTTCAGTCCTTTTATGCTCCATAAACAGCCAACTTTAGTAGAGAAATTACAAGGACTTTAGATTTACTAGGATTTACTGGTAATCAAATAGCTGGATTACAAATGCCATTAATGTTTCGGTAGATTAGTCAGGAATGCTTTTTTTCCATGCATGGAAAAGTTGGATGATGTGCCAATTAATACGTACGCCTGCCTAAAAAACTTTTCCAAACTGCGTAAAAATAATTATGTGTTGAGCCAAACAAGAAATAGGTTTACCTCATTCATTCAATCCAGGACTAATTAATTAAATTGCATTCATTTAGCCAGAATGAAGTTTTCAAGTGGATTTTGATAGGTTTGTTTGCTAATGTAAACCAAAAGAGGTTAAAGGTTAAGGTTCGATTGACTCGGCTAAACTTTGCAAAGAAATTGGGAATTAATTAATAATAATACATTTCATTATTTTATTACCAACACCAACTCCCTGGAAATATTGCATCTTTCTTTCATAAGTAAAAATGGTAGTTTGGTTCATCGTTCATACAAATCTACATTATCTTTGATAAATGTCACTGTACTGTCTGTGTGTGTTTGTCTTCATTCTAGTAATAAACTGCTTAAGACTGGATTCTTGTTTTTTCCAATTACAAAGTGGTTAAAACTGATTCCTGTAAAAATACATTATATCAATAAATGCTGAATAAAAAAATGTTTAAAGTTAAATAGTACAGGACTTTAGGTATAGGAAATCGTATCGTTAAGAATTACTAGCATATTATTACTCATGACTGTCAAACGTTCAATAAGTTTTATCAAATCATATTTTATTTTTCTTAGAGTTGAAACAACAGCAGATAAAATAAAGTACCAAGTAACTTTACTTCCCAAATCTCAAATTAGTTGCATAAAAAGCTTACAAAGGTAGATTGAAAGTATTATAAGAGCGTATAAAACCCAACTGATTGTACAAACGCATTACCAACCGTTAAATTTAATTATATTAAAAAAACGATTGCTGTCTCAGGGGTATTAAAAACCACAGATCAGTAATCTAGTATGCAATTTCCCTAAAATCACAACAATCCTAATCCAATCATTTCGTCCATTATCAATAAAAGTCTCTCAACTGCCAAAGGACCCTTCCTATAACCCTGTCTCATAATCTCCATGAAAAAGTTCCCACTAAGTCCTCCTTCGAGTTTAGCATCCACAACCTCACTCTCTTCCAGAACATGTTCGGAAGTTCCATTTTGTTGAATTTTTGGAGTAGAAGAACCATCATCAAAATCGTGAGAGAAAGACACCGATCCTCCGAGTTGAAACGGAATGGCAAAAGTCATATGGATAAACCCAGCCAAATAGCATTTACTTCTAAACTCCTCCAGAAGAAACGCTTTAGTAAAGCCCCCAGGGCAAGGACAACCCAACGCTTCAAGCGTTTCCTCAAAAATGTCAAAATACTGAGCGAGATCCTGCTCAAGATATTTCCTCCTATATTCTGGTGTCGTACTGGTAAAGAAAAAGTACTGAAGTTCCAAGAAAATATTTCCCCTACGGATACCCTGAAAGTCGATAAACTTGACCTCTTCGGGCTGACCGTCTCCGTTGTATTTTATGAGCAAATTATTAGTCCAAAGGTCAGAGTGGGTCAGGGTCTCAAAGTACTTATCATTTGACTGAACACTCCATCGAATATTTGTAGACTCAGTGGCCAACTTGCTCATCCTCTCTGCATAATCTGGGTGTCCAAGTTCCCTTAAAATTGTCAAAACTTCTTCGAAGCAATCCAACATTTGAATGTCAAACTGTCTAAAGGATTCATAAAAAGAAAGGGGAATTTATTCTCAAGAATAACTTCCTTGTTGCTTGTGGGGAATACTTGTTACAAAAGTGTACTTTTTCATACCCAAAATCCTCACGCTTCCACTTACGAACGAATTTCCAATCCTCCTTAGAGAATAAGCCATCTCGATCCTCAACAGATTGTAAATATGCATAAGAAACGGCATGAAACTTCGCAAGCTCCCGAAGGACAAGCCCCACTTCAGCCTGAGTCCGACCTATCCACTTATCCGGCATGATAAACCCGCTAGGTCGAACATCCTCCATGCAAATGTAGTCCCCTTTATCATCATTAAATCCCGAGTAGTAGTAGGGAATCGGGGGATCATAAATTAACCCTGTGGCTTCTGCGAACTCCCTTAAAGTCGGAGCTATCGTCCTGTACATGGCGTGTTCTACTCGAAATACTTGAAACATTGTTATCCATTCGGGACCCTTTGGGGGGATGAATTTCAAAACTACATGGATATCTGTAGAACTGTCTTCAGGAGTTATTCGGATACTCTTAAGGGCTCCGGCTACATTGTCCCCTTCTTTGCACCCTTCACTAACCTCGTAACTTGAGATTGGAAGGTTTACCACCTTTTCAATGAACTCTTTATTCTTAATCAGATCCAAAGCCATAATTTTTAATTGAGGGGGCCTAAAATTGCAAATTCCTTCATAGATTGATTTCTCCCTTTAGATTAACGGGTTCAGAAACTGCTTCCGTAAGGGCAAAAAAAACTACTGGAAGTTTTCGAAAATACGAGGAGACTTCAGAGTGTTTCACTCACTGCTACTTTAACCTAATATGCTTTATTGAATTTAAATGCTATTTGCCTTAATAATTCTCTCGACCCAGGAAGATAAACCTTGCAAAGAGCAAACAGTTCTTGGAACCTTTAAACCCGTCTTATCTTCAGCTTCTGTTTGTACTTGGATGATTATGTCTACGAATGGAGCTAGATTACAGGGATTACAAACAATAGTTCTGCCTGCGTATCCAGAAATATCCCTTGTTCTAACAACCCTGCTAACGTTAGTTTAAGATTAAAATATAATATAGCTGAGTGGACGAAGAAAGGTTCAATTCAAATTAGGTCTTTGTGGGTCCATTACATATTTCATTTACCGTTGCACACTTTTATGGCTGAATCCTATTAAAAGTTAATCCTAATCCTCTGAGGAAAAGTCTTAACAATATAAAACAAACGTTTATGGTTACAGTTATTATACAAATTGAAGACTAAGAAATGTAACTTTACATGCACTAGCACTGCTAAAGTATAAAGGTAGGATTTAATTGCTTTCAGCTGGACCAAGGTAAGGTACTAAAATTGTAAGGTGTCTATGAGCCAATTTTTCACGCAGCTAACCTAACTTTTAATATGGTATGTATTCTATATAAAAGCTGACTAGAACATTTAAAAAAAATAGTAGATGTTAGCATGCAGAAAAGATGATTGAGTACATTGCATATTGCATGCAACTCAATTCTGTACAATTAAGTTCTTCCTGTTTGATTAGGGTTTCCAATTCCAATTGGCATGAACAATGCCTTAGCAAACCCGTGGCTATCTGCTGAATAAAGTAAATCAATTCATGCCAAGTTTAAAATTAACATGTATTATAAACTGAAACCCATATTAGATCGAATTCTGAATTTATTAAAAATCACCAAGAACACCTTGGTTTGAATGAATGATTGTAAATATTCTGTGCAATTTTAAACACTAGTAAAGTACCAAAATACTCATAGTAAGTGTAAATCTTGAAGCTTAAATCTTATGATCCTAAAGTTGCCCTTTCTCTATAACCTCTTGAGCCAAGTCTTCCAATCTCTGAAGTGGGAGTGGATTTGATAAATAATAATTAGAAATGTTTTCAACAAAATCCTCCCCTCCAGTTGGACCTTTTCCCTCTTCTCCCGCAGGGGGAAAATATGTCCCCAGTTGAACCGGAATGGCAAAAGTCATCTGTACAAACCCGGGTAGGAAACATTCTCCCGTAAATTCGGTTATGAGGAATTCCCGAGTAAACCCTTGTGGAAGTGGGCATTTGAGCTTATACAGGCTTTCCTCAAACCTTTCAAAATACTCTCCAAGACAATCAACAAGATGCGCTTTTCGAAACTCTGCCGTAGTACTTGTAAAGAAAAAGTAGGAAAGCTCCCGGAACACGCTCCCCCTCTGCATTATCTGAAAGTCAATAAACTCGACCTCGACAGGGCAATCCTTATCGTCATACTTGATAAGCAGATTATTGACCCAAAGGTCCGAATGGATAAGCGTTTCAAAGTACTTATCATTTGACTCATGCCGTTCTCTAATCTCCTCAACATCTTTCTCAATCTTTGCCATTCTTTCTGCTAAGTCTTCCCTTCCTTTTTTCCTGAGGACGTTCATTGCTCCTGCGAAATACGTTTTGATTAGCCACATGTAGTCCCCTTGCTCGGAAGGGTCATATTTTTTAATATATTTTAAGTTCTCATCGCCATCCAACGCTGCAGGGCCCTCGGGAGTTTGCATAAATGCATAAGAAACAGCGTGGAGTTTAGCCAGCTCTTGTAGGATCAGTACAATCTCCTCCCTTCGGAGACTAACACGCTTATCAGGCATTATAAAGCCTTGAGGTCTGAGATCCTCGATACAAAGGTAGTCCCTTTGGTCATCGTTGAACCCGGAGAAATATCGAGGAATTGGGGGTTCGTAGGGAAGTCCACGGGAACCTGCGAATGTCTTTAGCAGGGGTGCTAGCGTACGGTAAAAGCCATGCTCTATTCGGAATATCTTGCATTTTATGATCCATTCGGGGGGATTTTCGGGGATCACTTTGAGAACTACGCTGATTTTATTACCACTCGTAGAAGCGTCTTTTACATTTCCAGCGTCTTGTCCTTTTTTTCGTGTTATTTTGATACTTGTAAGAGTTCCAGCGACATTGTCACCCTCTTTGCACCCTTCACTGACCTCGTAACTTGACACGGGAAGACCTACCAGGTGCTCAATGAACTCTTTGCTATTAAGGTTGACTTGCATATTGCTCGCCTGTAAATGTGTTATCAATAATCTGTAGAAAATTAATTTTATCAACACTGTTCTAAGGATTTAAAAGTCAGTATTTCTGTTTCACTTTATAGGAGGAGCTTTTTACAATATTTGAGAAACTTTAATTATTACTTTATCAATTATTATTAACCACACCCCTTTGAGCTACATCTCTATGGACAGCTTTAGCTAGTTTGGTTCATTAACTGCACAAAGTACAAAGTTTTGTCGACCTTTTATCATGAAACGCAGACTTTTGATTTTTGTAGAGGTTTTTAGTAATAATCCACTTACTCTGGGCGTTTCTTTCAACCGTCTACTTCAACTGTTAATTTCGTATGAAAAAATAAGACCGGATTCGATTAGTTTATTGGAAAATAAGGAAAATGCATGGTCTTTCTAAATCTGTGGATTCCCTGAAAATACTAACTTTGATTTACTTTTTAATTATTATCCTTGCCGATGCTGATCTAGTGTTTCCTCACATCATTTAATTTCATATTGGTTATTGAGAACCTTGGTTGGTAACGGTAATCTGGTCAAACATTAACTCACAATACTTACAGACTATCATCATTTCGATACAGATTCCCAGGATCTCAGCAGACACATTTATCGTATCGACTGGAAATGTTTATCTTATCAAATTACTAAACATTATTGCTTGTTTGAATAAGTTTTTGGTCAATGGACAGGACATCATCCTGATTAACGACCACTGCTCAGTACGATCAAAAAATGAGTTTGCATGAGTGCATTTACCGTATTTCCTGTTTTAATTCCCCTAGGGCTTTATTACTTCGAAAGGAAAATTAGAAATTCTATTAACATGGACAAGATAGGACTTATAATATGGAAAGGTAGGGGGGAATTAAACCGGGGGGAGGGGAATTAAAACGGGAAATACGGTAAATATCCTGATGATACATGAAACAAAATAAAACTAAATATAAGAAGACTGCTCAGAGACTGATCTTTATTAACTTAGTAAGTACAGCTGAACCTGATTACAAATGAATGATACTGTGAATGTGAATAATGACATGATTAAAGGTATACACATAGTCATAGTGTTAGATACACCTATGGATGTGGATTTTTTAAATGTATTGATAGTTTTTATCAACTATAAACCAGCTTACTCTCTGCTCATCGACTCATTAATTATCTCGTCTAGCTTACAGTTTAAAATGTTAAAATTGGTTTTGTATAGTAGACAGTAGTTAGCCTCACAAAACTATGTAACAACTTCTGTAATCTTGAATTTCAACAGGACTTTCTTCTGGAACTTCGGTTTGTGTGTTATTAAAAAGTAAATATTTATTCATTTAACAACAATTTATCTATCAAAGGATGGATTTAGCCAAGAAAAATAGCATTTTTGGAATTTATCTTGCGTTTCTCTTAATGTGGCTTATTGCATATTGGAATGGAACTGGAAGGTATAAACAGATGCAAAGTTCCAAACCAACCAAGCACTTCCAGGTTCCTTACTTCATGGAATTAATGAAATTGAATGAATGCACGTTTTTTGCAAAGGATTAATTAAAGTCGAGGTCTATACAACATTTTATTTTGTTAATGTAGCTTTATTACACTTTGTCGAAGGATAATTCGTCAAAGTAATTTGTTCTAATCTTGAGTCTCAATTAACTTCAATTAATTCTGGTCATGAACGATCATGGCTCATGCAGACTTTAACAACTGTGGCTTAGTTCATGTACTGACAGTTGCTCCCTATAAATAAATCTTTTGTCACAGTCTTTACAACTAAAAGGTCGTTCGTGGGTGTGTTGACTGGCGATGTGAGTTTTGAAACCGTTCCGACTCCGAAATCTCAAAGAACAAAAAGGACACTTGAGACGAATCCCTTGATGTTCCATCTTCATATGCTCATTCATGGAATTTGACATGCTGCATTCATAAGAACATCTTTTAGAAGACCCTCCCTTCGTATTTTTATCAGAGATAGTCTCATTGCATTTGTAATACTTTTCCATCGTATGAACCAACAAATGTACGCGATATGTACGTATTTCCTTAAATTTTCGATTGCAGAAATAACAGCTATAATTTTTCTTATCCGAATGGCTTCTTAGATGACCTTTTAGGTGCTCTTTAGTTGTAAACATCGCTTTACATATTGGACAAGGGACTGTTCGTATCCGTTGCGTGTGACACCGTGTGAAATGGTCTCTTAAACAGGAAGATAGAAAAAATCTTTTATCGCACTTATCACAAGCATGATTCCTGACCCCTTCATGGACATTTTTAAAGTGAAGGGTTAGGAGAGCTTTGATTTTAAATTTGGAAGGGCATTTGGGACATTTGAAGGGTCTTTCGGTGGAGTGTACTTGCTTCATGTGATTGTACAAAAGATATTTGTCAGTAAACCTCTTATGACACTTGGTACACTTGCAAGAAAGTTCTAAAGTGTGGTGATGAAGGATATGGTCATTTAAACGGCTGATTAGCCTATAAGTTGTGTAACAGAATGTGCATTTATAATCCTTTAGGTTCATCCTTTCTCTAGTATGGTAATGCAAGTGTACGTAAAGAGACCCCTTGGATTTGTACAATTTTGGGCAGAAGTAACAGCGGAAGGACTTTTCTTCCTTCCTGAGTTTCAAGGCTTTGAGCGTTTTTAAAGGGTGATTTAATGGGCAATTATTACAGGAACATTTTCCACAATTAGAGCAAATAAAGTTTCTTTCTCGAGCTGTCTGCTTATATTTCAAAGGTTTTATAAGATGTGGTTTGAGTCCTTCTGGGATTGTATGACAGTTGCTACATTTCAAGGCTTTTTGGGGCTTCCAGTGAACCGTTTTGATGTGGACTGAGAGGTAGAATTTATTGGAGAATTCTTTAAAACAATGAGGACATTCTCGGACTGTAAGGTTTGAATGAAGCAGTCTTTTGTGAGCATGCAGCGAATAAACTGTGTAATACGTTTTATAACAATCTGAACATTTAAAAGCTCGTTCTTTAGTGTGAACTGATCGAAGGTGGTTTTCGTACTTTTGAATTTGCTTTACTTCTTTAAAACAAAAATAACATACGAATTCTCGCTCAGTGTGTTTCAACAAATGTACTTTTAGTCTCGGTAGACTGGAAAAGGTCTTATCACATTTGCTACACGAGTACAATACGTGGGGCCGTTCGTGGACGTATTTGACGTGTTTATAAAGATATATTTTGCAGGAAAATGATTTAGGACACTGTAGACATTTTTGGGGACCCAGTTTCCAATGAATCCGTTCGTTATGTTTATAAAGTTGTGCCACTGTTGCATACGTTTTAAAACACAGTGGACATATTATTGGTCGCTCTTTTAAGTGAACTGATCCAAGGTGGTTTTCATAGTTTTGAGGGTGCTTTAAATATTTAAAACAAAAATAACATTTAAATTCTTTCTTATTGCTACGCATTTTTCAGCACCTTTTTTTATTTACTTCATTTGAGCTTTTGATAACAGTTTACAAAAATCAAATCGGATCCACCCCGTTCTATTTTTATTGCTAGCTAATCTCAAACTCTAGTTTTTGTCTTTTGAAATGTGAAATGAACATCCGTAAAGTGGGTATTTCTATACTTACTGGGTAAGATATTGCGAACAAAACCTACTACACTGACTAAATCTTTCGGTTCTTTAGTTCGTGTTTTTTTCGACTGAAATTCTTATGGTATCTATCACTGCCACAGACAAGGTAAGTTGTTAAAAAGTCTGATATAGAATATCAGATTTAGACTTAGTTTTGTACTTCGGCCTTAATACCATTGATACTTGTACTCGTGTCGTACGTCGTCGTACTGTAAGTTTTGTACAATTCTTTACATAGAAGAGCGTATGGTTGTGATTCCAATTTCCAATTCCAGAAGTGGGACTACTAGTACATATTACAGGCTAAAGGTTCACGTTTTTTATGCTTTACTAACAGCTTTTGAAGGTACATGACGTGATGAAATGTTAAGGTTTACTCAGAACTTAATGTTAAGACTTGATGGGAGTAAATCCAGTGAGAGAGGAAACAGTTTAGCTAGTAAATCCATACTTCTTGTTATTTTCATGGATTTGGTAAGACCAATCCCAAATCCCACACAACATTTAGCCTTTTTGGATGGGCGTTTGGGAATTGGGACAATTAAAGGCGATTTCTTTGAAGTGTACTTGATCAACTCAAGATGAGCTTTAAATGAACATTTGGTCTTTAACTCCACGTCAAACTGGGTACAGTTACAACAACTTGCATAACCAAAAAAATTTGTCTAAAACAATGATAATTTAATGCAATGAAAGACACTGTCTTTATTTTTACAAATATTATAAAAACTTACAGGAAGGATAACATCCTTTCTTACGTAGGTACATATTGTGATAAACAGTCAAATAATTCATTTTTAATGGTGACTTAAGAAAACATTAATTAATTGCTGCCTAGTTTATTGGTGGACCTTTATTACGGAATTTGAGTCACGTCGTAAACCTCATGATATTTTTACATGAGCCCCAACTGCACAACTTCCTGACCCAACTCCACAACTCTCTGCAGCGGAAGTGGGTTCGACCTGTAGAACTTCGTAACCAAAGAATGCATAGCATCCTCTTTAAGGACTTCATCCCCGTCTAGAGCATATGTTCCCAGTTGAATAGGGGTTGCAAAGGTCATGTGGATAAGCCCAGGAAGATAACACTCCGTCATAAACTCCTTGATAAGGAAGTCTTGAGTAAACCCTGCTGGAGATGGGCAGCCAAGGTCTTCCAGTATATCCCCAAACGCTTGAAAGTACTCTGCCAAAGCGGAAGCAAGATGTTCCCTTTTGTAGTCGCTCGTTGTGCTAGTAAAGAAGAGGTACTCCAGCTCCCGAAAAACGTTACCCTTCTGGATAAACTGGAAGTCGATGAACCTAACGTCAACTGGGTAACCCCCCTCGTCATCATACTTGATAAGCAAATTGCTACTCCAGAGGTCAGAGTGGATAAGCGTCTCAAAATATTTCTCATTTCGCTCAAGTCTCCATCTCAATTTTATGACGTCCTCCGTCTTGGTAACATTCTCCATCCTTTTAGCAAGGTCTAGCCGGCCTTCTTGATCCCTTATCAAGTTGGTCGTCTCTTCAAAACAATCCTTTACCATTAAGTTGTACTCTTTCAAATCCTCTGAACTAAACTTCCTCACGTATTTCAATTCCTCATTTGCCTTGATATTTTGCTCAAGGTCGAACGCTTCAATACCTTCGGGACTTTGTAGGAAAGCGTATGACACAGCGTGGAGCTTTGCCAACTCCCGTAGAATTAGGAGCATCTCTCCACTTTGGAGACTCACTCGCTTATCAGGCATTATGAATCCTTGCGGTCGCAAATCCTCAAGGCATAGGTAATCCCCTTGGTCATCATTAAATCCGGAAAAGTAGTGGGGAATTGGGGGCTCGTAGGAAGACCCGTGAGCTTTGGCAAATTTAGTTAGAATGGGTGCTAGCGTTCTGTAAAAGGCGTGTTCCGTTCGATAGATTTGCCCTTGAGTAATCCAATCTGGGCAGTTGTCTGGAATCATTTTAAAAACTATGTGAATGGGGCTTTCTTCTTTGCCGTAGGGTACGATACGGACAGCCTTCAGGCTCCCTGCAACGTTATCTCCTTGGGCGCATCCTTCTGTGACGGAGTAACTGGATATGGCCAAACCCACCAACTTTTCAATAAACTCTTTCCGAGATAAGGATCCCTCGGCTAAAGTCATCTTAATCTGATAAATAAATAAAACCACGTTTTTATTTTATGGAATTCTGGCCAGATTACCTGTACTAGTTGCTAGTACCAGTTCATTTGTTAAATGTATTTGCAGACCTTGTCTGGCATATTCTCAGAAAGTACTACTTTCGCTGGTACAGGCACGTTTAGAGGTACTTAGCAAACAAGGGTAGGAATAATCAACTGCAGTAAAACGCCAAGACTACCTATGTATAGTTGACTTACTTAGAACAAGAATGGTATGCAAAAGGCAATAATGCAACTTTGTAACGATTTTTTGAGCAGTTTTGTTCAATTCAACCTATAAGTAACAAACAAAACACAGCTAATCAATCCGTTTTTAGCCCAGTCAATTGGGCTTATGTAGCCACGCACTGTGTCCGTCCGTCCGTCCGTCCGTGTACGGACACGATAA
>JAQFZX010002071.1:0-22154 GCA_034682405.1 Hydroisotoma schaefferi | reverse complement strand
ATGATAAACACTTGACGTAACCTTAGACTAAATCCTTGACATTATTAACTTTCTTCTATCGTTCAGTTGAGTACTGAACTTGGTTTTTATGATATATCCTTGCCAAAATTAAGCAGTAACAGTTGGTAGTGTAGTAAGGTGTAGTACTAAAAATGAACATAAACCCTAGAAGTTTTTTCTCAATCTTTTTATTTCATCTCCAAGATTCAGTTTGGATTTCACTTGCCGTTAACATTTGTTTCAATCCTCTTCATGTCACACAGTTGGAGAGAGGATGCAGGTTCATAAGTATGATTTGTGGGAAGACATGTAGAAAGACATCAATTCTAATTTTTTCGCATCCCTTGGTACTGAGTTGCCTTATGAATTCTTGTGATACTTCCTGCAGAAGATGAGTTGGAGAGTGCATAAAAAGTCATGTTCGAAAGCTTGGGTGGTGTCATGTCACACAGTTATGATTCAAGTGTAGTCATTTTGTACAAAATAAACAAGCATTAAGTAAGACGGCATAGAGCAGGAAAAAATCGTAGAAAAAGTACCACATCGTCTGTCTGTAACTTTTAATGGCATGTCTACTACGCACCACTAAAATAAGCAAGCGATTTGTTCCCCTTTTTCATATAAAATGTTGCAGTTTTTGTGCTGAAATTTTAAAAATTTATTAAACTCACCGATACTATATCTAGTTTTATGAATTATCAAAGAAGTGATGGAATGGAAATGGATGTGTATGCAAGTCCAAGTCTTCATTTCCAGCTCCTAAGTACCGAGAGAAAAATCTGGTTTGTCGGATCGGTTTACCTTGTAAGAAATTCATGGAGAATGAATCTCCTGTGGAACTAAATATTAATATAAAAACCTCAACAAATTCTGCACCTCTCTCTCGTTCAGGAACCTTTTAGCTAAGTTAAGTTAAACAAAACGAAGCGATAAGATTTGGAAGTGGCAATGAGCCAAATGTATCATCTTTATCCTTTCCTTATGACTTTTTTTTCTTGTCACCCTCTCTCTATTTGTTTCTGTCTGTGTGGAAGTAAAATTCGTTGATTTTTACCGGCTATAGAAGACAAGAGGTTTGTGTTGTTATCTGGTGAACTAATGGGAGAGATTTTCAATACAAAGTATCGGAAGAGTTGAATAAATGAGGATGAATTTGTCCTTTGATTTTTTCCAGACAGGTTTTAGCAAAGACTTCCTTTTCCTGTCTTTAACTGTCTGTCTTTTTCTTACTCTACGTAGCTTGTCTTCCTGGCGAAAGTGATTGAGATTTATCTATTAGGTGGAAATGAGCCTTGATGTTGTAGTATTTGTATAAAAATAAAAAGTATTGCTTATTTTTCGTTGGGGAAAAACAACCCGGACGGAAATGAAAACTTTTGGTTTGGAAATGTTTGAAACTGACGATTTAAGAAAACATACAGGGAAAGAGAGATGGATGGATGAGATAGAGGTTGAAATAGATGGAAATGTTGTGTTTTCTCCATTTTTGGAAGATCTTGCAGCAAATCTACACCCCGGGTAGTTAGTTAGTTCTATTAGGCACTGGTCGATAACAGACTAGCGTTGAAAACTACTTTCAAACTGTATATAACTCTTCCTGGTTATGTGAGGGATCCGGATGCACATACGTTACGTGCATAGTTCGGAGTTCTTAATAAAGCCTGTGGTATTTTGTCACCTCGCACATTAACAAAGCGCTTGACATGACAGTGTTATTCTTGAGATGAAATCAAGACCTAAAAAGTTAGGCATTGAAAAAACATGGAGGATTCGTGAGGAAGATGAGGCTAAGGAGTTTCAGTGTATTTATTAGTTGAATGTTTTATTATTAGATAGATGTTTTTCTTGCTGCGGTTTCTTATAAACTTTTGACTTGTGCAGCTCATTTTCATTAATATTTTTATGAGCTCTTTCCATTCCTTATCTAGTGCAAATGAGCTCTTTCTTTGGCATCCTAATAATTCCAACAGTACAGAAGAACTGCTATTTCTACTTATAACTTCTAGTAGAAAATGCCTACTCTGGTTGCTCTTCTGCCCTCCAGTTATGTCAGTCTTTGAAAGCTGAAAGTAATGAATCTTCCTGGGTTTACTTTCCATTGCAATTTTTTACTCAACGGGAAGTATTTTTTAGCAGGCATATGTCGAGTGAAATGCTTGCGTTGAAGTTTACTAACGTTTATTTATGGAACCATTAAAGCACTACAACAGTTATAAACTTGCCTGACGCATATATCTACAAGTAAGTAGGAAGCAATGTGTAATGAAAAGGTGGAAATGATAGTGGATAAGAGGATCGTTAAGTTATGCCTATGTTTACTTTTAAACAGCTTTTAATACAGAAGTTTGTAGTAAGGTGTAAGAATTAGATGTGATTTTTATGCAGCGTTTCATCCAGGAGTTGCCTTGCTATCTTATGTTATTATATTAACTGTCTTTAGACAAGGTAGTAAAACACCCAAAAAAAATTATTTCTCCATTCTAAATAGCTTATTTCGTACTTCCTGTTCACAAAATCCTGCTAATAATCCATCCCGGCTAACTAACTGCAACTGGTTTGACTCCTCAAAATTTAGAAAGCATCAGCATCAGTCGTATAGTTTTTATGGGGTTTACAACATCCAAGCCAATAATGAAGCATTTGTAGAGTAGTTCGCAACTATTTGTAGAAGTATTTAAAGGTTTTTTTTAAGTATTGCTTACTACAACGCTGACTACATGACAATCAGTCGAGAATTGGAATAAAGAGTGGGTGGATATCGGATGGAATGGATGGAGACGATGCGTAGCGTTATTTTATCCATCTTTTGTTTTTCCGATGGGTTAAAGTTGGTTTAGAATTTAGAAGAGTTGATGGGATTTGTTGTTGTTGTTATTTCATTAAAATTTTAACAGCAGAATATGTCTATTCCCCCATTACTTCTTGGCTGTAGCTTCAGTTGTCGGGGATTGAAAGATTTCTTGGGTTATTATTCTTGAAATTTAATCTAGTTTGTAATTCCGTTCCGGACTGGGTTACTTCTCTTTACTTTTCCCCCTTTATACCAGAGAGTTACGTACGTACGTTGCAAGTTTTTGAAGTTATTAAAAATACACATGAGTCTAGTTATCAAGACTATTGTTACGGAATAGCCAATTGAGGTTTGAAGCGAGATATAATTTACTTCGGCTTGTACAAGTGAAAGCTGTATCTTCTTATGGATTTTTTTATATTGATGTGTAGGAGAAATAAAGATTTTTATGATTATATGTCCTCTTTGAAAGATTGGTACCAAGAGGGTTATGGTTAGGATAAATAACGAATTACAGTAAGAAAACCCCGTTTTTAAACGAAAAGATTAATTTAAACGTCTCAAGTTCAAGTTCAATGGTTTCTAATCCTGGTTAATTATTGATGTAGGTCTGTACTTAATAACTTTTTCATTAAAGCAGTAGTGTTAAGAATTGTAGATCGATGGATAATCCCTGGGATTGCTGATCCAATAATTAAATCTTTTTGAACGTAATTCTTCTCTCTTGGGATGTTTTCCCCTGGTTTTGTAGTCTTGAATGGCTATACTGAAATTGTGCATGCTAATGCTCAAAAATAGGCAAAAATATCAATATGTGGGTGGTTGTTGGGTTTACAGTTTCTGTCAAATCCTTCTCGTTTGGGGATTGTTACAGAAAGTGAAGCTAAGGGATGGTATTTAAAAGTAGCAACAGCAGGTTGCTATTATTAGTTTTTATTCAAAATAAGGGTAAACTTGGAAGGTGGGATAAAGTATTGATTTCCAGGGCGTAAAAACGATCAAATTTCTTAAGCTACCACTTTTGACTGTATAGTTCCTACCCTATTGGGTTTCGCTTTTATTCCCCTGTTGCTTCAGAGGGAAGTGGATGTCTTAAGATCCCGTGAGAGAACTTTTGCGATGAATGAACCAGAACTTAAGATACGATTCTATTATTGTGACAAGGTTAAGCGATGGATTGTGCATTTATTGTATTCGTATTCCCTTTCTTTTTAGAGTAGTAAAAGTTTCTTACAAGTTTATAAAATTCTGTACCATGGATTTGGTAAAGGTTTTATTCAAAATTAAAAGGTTCTCTAAGAATAATACAGCGTTTCTCAGATTATTTCGTTAAAACAGGGTTTTAGCCCATTTAGCCCTAGGACTATAGGGATGGTTTACTTAAGGAAATTGTTCCTTTTAACTCAAAAAGAAGATT
This sequence comes from Hydroisotoma schaefferi, assembly GCA_034682405.1. Classification (NCBI taxonomy): domain Eukaryota; kingdom Metazoa; phylum Arthropoda; class Collembola; order Entomobryomorpha; family Isotomidae; genus Hydroisotoma; species Hydroisotoma schaefferi. Next base: position 17,946 of record JAQFZX010002071.1, on the reverse strand, counting down.
ATGAAGGGTTAAATTATTTTAAGACGATTGGATGGAGAAGAAATTACAGTAGAAGGTTTTTATTGAGTTTTTACAGTTATTTTTTACACATAAAATCTCAAATAAAGTTAAAGGATTGGTGTGCAAGAACTGGATAGGATGAAAAGGTTAGATTAATGGATAAATGGGATTGGATGAAATTGGAAACCGATGAATAGGAGGAAATCAGGGAGTTTCTTGGAAATTAAGGAGTACATAAAAGGGTGTTATTTCTCAATAAAGTTGTTATATTGATCCACCAATTTTAAGGGAATAAAAGGATGAAAGTGAAAGGATGGTTGATGAGATGAGACGATGAGGATTCTTGGTGTTGAGTTAAAGGGTTGTAAAAAAATAGGATTTTATTGGAGATTTTAAAGGGCTATTTCCCGTATCCGCTTTCTGGATTTTTTAAAAGTGGCTAAATAAAAGTTTGATTCATTCCCAATTTCCTATTTTCACTCGTCGTATATAATTATTGTTGAACTAAGGTAAAGAATACGATTGCTTAAGGTATTGCTGGGAAGCTCTTTTATATTTCATAGATATATTCGGAAAGTTTATCGTTTTTAAAAGCCTCTATTTAAAGTAGATCGTCTGTTACAGAGGTTCGTAAAGTAAAGTAGAAATAAGGAGAAGTCAAATCCAGCAAGTGAGTTCAGTTTGGACTGTCTCCTTGTTCCAAAGTTTATTTCTATTTTTTGGTGCGATTATTATTGTGAAAAACAGATTGCCCTTTAACTGCGTAGGAGGTCATGATGGAAGATAGCCTCTGGTCTTTAAAAGTTATATTTTTCCAAGTCATCTAAGTCTGTTCTGAACGGTTGGGTGATTATTTAGTTTTTCCCCTGAGAGAGCTCTCTCGTTCCTTGTGTAATGTATGCAGATCAATCTAACCAAACCAGATGCGGATGTATATTTAATTTGGCTCTTTGGGGGGCATAAGTCAATCTTAACTTAACAGATTTGTTTTCTATTGGGTGGCTCGTTCATTTTGCTTTGGCTTGAGTTAATTTTTAAATGGATGATGGGAGCTGCACTTCCTGAGCTTGATGTTTAATTTATTTAAGCATGATACTGAGCTATTGGATGGTTACTTGTCTGTAGAACAATTCAAGATTTACATACCAAAAACGTATAAGTTTGGGTGGGGTTTGGAGCCTTAGAGCCGGTAGTAGTAGGAATGTTGTTACGAATGTGACGGAAATCTAATGTTTACATTGTCTGTGGACGCTGGAATTTGTTATGTGGTTTTATGAATGAACCCAACCACACCATCCGCATCCGTAACCCTCAGTCATCAAGGGTGGTAATCGTAATCTTGGATGGAAAGCGTGAATATAAATGCTGCAAATGTAGCATGTTTAAAACTTGAACTACTCATTTAGTAACTTGGAAAGTATAAAGGAATAAAAGATAGATGAGATTTGTGTGATCTATCTTGAGCTAGAAAATGAGGGATGTGGAGATAGAAAATGCTACTTAGTCCGGACAGCCTTGGAATTGAAATTGAAGGATGGGGTCGTAAGGTATTTTAAAGTACGGTGCCTAGACGTACTATTTTGAAGAGTACGGTACTATATTTCAGCCCAAAAATTTAACATTGCGCTTATGGCCAGATACTAGATATTATTGTCAATTTCACGGGAATTCGCTATATGGTACTATTCTGAGCGTTTCAAAATCTGGGCACCGTATTAAAGGGGTCTCCTGGACACTTTACACTCATTCATTCATTCATCCATTTAGAAATTTTAAAACAAAGCATGTATGTTGGAATCACCCTGATTCATTGATTTAATAATAAGACTAAAGATTTCTAAGTTAAATAAAATCTTCATTTCGGAAAATCAGCTTCATAATTTGCCTTTTCATTAATTTCTGTGCACAATTATGAGCAGTGTTTGTGTTACCGTAAACGGATCATATTTAATCCCACGTAAGCTAAAAGCATCGTGAACCAAACTTGAAGGAAATCCATCAAAGAGTCCTTGACTGCTTTAGTTTACTTAGCTTCAATTTTTTGACATTTCCACTCGTTAAGCATCGTATGAATCTTTCCTTTCTTGGTAGGGGTCCCCGCATTAACTGTTAAATACATCAATTAACTTCTCTTATGGCGGTTTTTTCTCACCCAATACTCCCTCGCTACTTGATAAAGATAAGGTCGGATGATGGTAGGCTCCAAGCAGCCTTGTCAAAAGACTGACGAGGAAAGGGTCAGGCCAGGTCTGTGTATAAATTAAGAATGAATGACTTAAGTGCTTCATGTTTACGATTTCATACAAGTTTTCAACTCAAAGATACTCTTAAGTTCTGTTTTGTCCGTTGTAAGTTGTTTGAGCTTGTTAAATGTAATACTCTTAAGCATTCCTCGTTAAATATCCTACGAAAGGGTTGTACTAATAAGAGAAAGTTAACCGTTTTACCCAAAGCTTGAATTTGAATTTAAGTCAGAGCAGCGTTCTTTCAATATAATGAAGTGCTGTATGCTTATTTTACTCCCTAACTTTTACTACTTCTTGTCCAAACTTATTTTTACTTACTCCTTGATCCTTGTTTTACGACTGGTGAGAATTTTAATGTTCTGTTTCATCCCGTTACTCAAAGAGTCTTCCTCTACAGAGATTTGTAAAGGGAATCTATTACATTGAGGATGTAAGTTAATGGACATGTAGGGAGGGATATCGATAGCAAAAAAGGGTCAAAGGGATCAATGAGTCTTTTGATTTCTTGTTTGCCGTCATCTTTTTACGGTTACCGAATCAGAGATTGGCTTGTATTAACTGGGAATTGTAACATTGTTGATCGTTTCATGCAAGTAGTTACTTATCTTTGGATCTGACTCTGACATAAAAGAGTATTAAATTTTAATGGCTAGACAAACTGAATGGGGATGGGATTGAGATTTGACGAGATGAGTAAAGTTTCGCCGAGTAGAAAAATAATAGTGGAATGGAAACTTTTACATGGTTATGGATGGCGATTGAGTAATTTCCAGTAATAAAATCGTAAAGCTAGATGATAATACTGGCTGACATGTTATAATTTGTTTTAAATGTTAAATTTTACATGTGTCAATTTATGAACATAACATTACTCATCCTTTTCCAGGAACTTGGTAGTGTATGTATGGCGTATTCACAGATTGTTTCTTAAAGTTTGCTTCTTGGCACACGATGTCCATTTTGTAGCAATGCTTTACCTATTTATGAATGCGGTTTTCCTCCTAATCGTTTCTCTAGTTAAGACAAGCTATAAAGTTTAGCTGGAATTTATATATTTTGGTTGAAGGATAGTTATCCTATGCTACTATAATTACTATTTTTATTTTTGGATGTTACTCAGAATTATAAAGGAAAGTTCGTAGCGGATTTTCTATTGTTTTTCCAAAAACATTGTTGGTAAAGTTAGAATAGTTAAACTGGACGAAATTGATGGGCTGTACAGAATAGCATAGCAAAAAATAATGATTAGAGCTTCAGTCATAAGTTTGCATAGTAAATAAAGGTTTCCAAACTAATTCTAATTTGGGATCCACACCTTTTTTTTACTTTCAGAAAAGACGAAGATGGACGTGGCAATTGTGTCGTGTCAGGATTGTTTTTTCTCGAAAAATGCAGAAACACACATTAGAGGATTTTTTGACAAATTGGTTACAACGGAAAAGCAAAGAATGGATGTTATGTAAGCTTTAAATAATATTAAAAATAATAAGTTTTATTAGCCATATACTAAGCTATAAGTGGGACAGTTAATGATGGAAATCTTTTGCAGATTGCAGTCGTATGACCTGAAGCAGTTAGATCTCCCAACCATGGCTGCAGATGTGCACCGTTCAAAAGTACAAATAGTCATAATATCCCATCATTTCCTCCAGCGTCTTAAAATGGAAGCGACTACAAGAGTAAGACTATCCCCTGTAAATCGTGTGTTTCGGTCCAAGCGAGTTATAGCCGTTCTGGTTGGGGTGGACGAGAAAGAAATATTGGATGGATTTGAAGGAGGTATTTATTTTCCAATGTCTAAAGTGTTGTATACGTAAGTTATTTTAGGGTGTATAAATAATTACTCTGCTATTTTTTAGTTTTGGCAAGATTTACTGAATGGTTTCACGTGGAGTTAAAATCAACTAGCAAGCTGGATCCGGAGTTTTGCAAAAAATTCACGGAGCAAGTTGTCAAAATTTACAACCTTGAGCTGTGCAATACAAGCAACTTTTCAGTGTTTCCCAAAAAAATTACGAGAGATCAACCAAAGATTTTCATGAGTTTCAAGAAGGCTCTTACAAGTACTGACAATGTTCAAGTGGAGTTTACATGTGGGCGTAAAGTGGAAACGTTAACTGGGCTTAGGATGGAAAATCCTTATACTATTCTCTTGAAAGTTCCAGGTATGATTTTATTTTGTGAGGAAGTGATTAGCATTTTCTGCAATGGAAGGTGTTTAAATTACGTTTTTTTTTATAATAATGTGTTTTTATATATTTTTTTATAGGAAGTTTATCTCCAGAGAAAACGGCATTGGTGGAAATTGGTGTTTTTATAAATAACAAAAAAATCGGCACAACATGGGTTAAATGGGAGTTACAGAAAAGCTATGATGAGGACGTTATCGAACGAATGGGAGCGGTAATAGTATTTGCAGTTGACACCTACTTCTTCTAAAGCGTTTGAGTGATTTGTGATAACCTTCTTTTCCTCCCTGTTAGATGATTCCCGAATTTTTAAAACTTCTTGACGATCACATTTCAAAAGCATTATCAAGAAACTTCCGAGATTGCACAGACCATACCACTGATCCAGCAATGGAGTTGATGAATGACGTTCTTATTTGTAAAGGTGCGGTATATAATATTTATTTGCAATTATTACCTCTGCTGCTTCTAGATTAGGCACGCCTCTATTTCTTTAATCTTTTTTTTTGTTACAGGGGACGAATTTCCAACTATAATGCATTTTGCTGCACATTACGGTTTAGAACGTACAGTATGGGCTCTGCTGGATGAATCAGATGGTATAGAGCAATGTGGAGTCTTCAATGACAATAATGACATCCCATCTGACATAGCAAAGCTACGGGGACATGATAATATTTTCCAGGTCATGAGTGACTATCAAGAAATTATCAGCTCGATGAAAGCTTATAAGTACATCCAAGGTTATTGTCACAGAGCAAGTGTGATGAATTTGGGCAAGCGAAAAATTGTTTCAACCAGCAAAAGCAGTCTTAGTGCTGTAGAAGAATCTGTTTCTTCGTATGAAAATGTTCAATCGCCTACTGAGATTGAGAACCCTGATATTATCGCTGAAGAACATGATCCTGATCTTAATCTTCCGGAAAGTAACACTGCAAGTAACGAAGAATTAGATCGAGATGATGTGCATACGGTTGACTATGAAAACGCGAATAATGTAATTGATGAGCAAGAAAACGATGGGGTTCACTATGAAAAAGTTGTCTATGTCACTGAAAGCTCAGATATTTCCCCGGAATCGAAACCACAAAAACCTATCCCTGTGGCAAGAAGTCCACGAAAGCCGAAAACAACAGACTATTTCAATGTAAGCGAAGCGACTCGAGAAGCAGAAAATCCAGAGCACGTTAATCGTCGACCTAACCGTAATCGTTTTCTTGACCAGAACAGGAATCTAAAACCTCTCCTTCCAACTTATGACATACCCAGACTTATTAATGCAGACTATTCCATTCCCCCTTCCATAGCTAGGCCAGTATTACCCAAAAAACCCGCCCGTGCAGATAACACGCCCGTCTTACACAAAAAAGTTGCCGGTACAATCCCAACGAAAGATGGGTATTTAATAATGGACATTGAGCAGGATCGGTTAACTGGCTCGTCTATGAAAGATTCAGACGAATCTGATTTCGATGAGCAGCCAAAGTTGAGAAGACCACGGGTGGCGAATGGTTTTAACGAAGCACTGCCAGCGTCAGATCTTCCGAGGTTTGAAAAAATGTCTCCGGTTAGGAAGGAAAGTACTCAGAAAAGTGCAGTTAGTAATGAAGCATCTTTTGCAAATCAAGCCAGAAATGATCTTACAAACCCTGTAGATGTTGAGGAAGAACTGAAAAGTATAATGAAGGAATTTCCAAATAATGGATACACTATGAGACAGATTGAAGTGTTATTTGATAATTGGAAATCTCGACCGGATGTAACAAGGTCAGTGGAAGAAAAAAAGAAATATCTCTCCGCTTTACGGGAAGATTACAAGCGTATTCAACAACAAGCTGCATCAAACAGTAGGAAACCCTCTCCTTTAGAGCGAATCAAAGTTCTCATAACCGGTGAGTGGGTCGACAGTAAAGATTTTTGGTAATTTGAGCTGGCTAAAATATTTATCTTATATGTAATTTATTAGGAAGGAAAAAGAGTCTCAAAGTAAGTAGGATGCTCTCCAAAGAAAGTTTAGAGTCGGAGAAAGGTACTGAAAACGGATATGAAAGTCCTTCTCTCGACAAACACGAGGACCCATGGAGAAGTAAGACTCTAACCTTCTACTGTTTTAAATTCTCCTCCATCAATTAAATCCATATTACCTGATCCTAACAGCAGATATATTTTTCTTAGCGTCAGCTGAAGAAGGACTGTCAGAAAGGGGAAGTTTCGGTAGCAGTAGTCATAGTCAGGATAGTGGGGGCAGTAATCAAGATAGTGGAGTTTCCGAATCGGATTCTAGATTTTCCGAGCGAGCGAATTCCACCAGCAAGTCCGTAGGCCCGAGTGGAGTGAAAGAATTGACATGGAGTAATCCTATGAGCAGACGATTTTGCCCGTCCTACATCGGACCAGATATTGCTACAGGAATGCTAGGGGATTCAACTTCAAACGTAGTGAAGTCAAATTCAAGCCCACTCCTGGACGTCGACCACGCTTACCAGATTCCTCCTCCAGCAAGACCAGTCACGGGATCCCCTGTAGGAACTAGGAAACCTGATCTATATGGAGCTGCGTTAGGCCCGCCACCCCCTCCGAAAAAATCTAGTCATGTAAATAGTCAGCATCAGCAAAGTGTCAATGAATTTGACAATCCACCGCCTCCCCCACCTCGAAGCTATGTAAGTTAGTAGTATGCTTTTAAACAAAATTGTAATGAATTCATGAAGTTTGAGGAGTGTAGACTAAATATCGTGTTATGTGTAGAAACCTCCTAATCAGTTTAACTACATTGACTACAAGCAGAAAAGCAGAAACGTAACTGCTTCAGAAACCCAAGGTCAATCAGGTAAGATTAGGTGGCTTCTTGTCTATTTTCCCCCGTTTTTCATTGTTAAATTACAATCGGAACTTTGTTTACATTTGCAGGCGCTGCGAAACCCGCTTATGACAACATTGAGTAATTATTATTCCAACTTGGTTTTAACGTTGGAGACTAGAAGAATAGTTAGTAACCAATGCCAAATATTTGATAGGAGTATCAAGCACCTTCTTAAGACTTTTTATAATTGACTGAAGCTTTCATGTACTCTGTTAAAATATTAAATGAAGTATTATTAGTCCATTTGTTAAGTTGGAGTAAAATAAAATCGGTAGTACTAATAGTTTAAGAATTTTTAAAATAGTCAACAGATACTAAGCATTTTGTACAAAGTTTTATTTCACAGGAGATTTTTTTACGACTGAAAAAAAACCAACAAAAACGTTTAATAGTTTAAGCAATTTAAATAACGACCGGTGCCCATAGCTAGGTAGTTAGATATTACCTAAACTTAACCTTTTCCTTTAGTAGTAAGTACTAATTTAGAATTTTATTGTATGGAATAAGATTTTATTAATTAAATCTTTTTGACCCAAATTTTGGATAACGTTGGATTACGTCACATCAAATAAGGCATATCCCTGGCAAATGATACTCCAACGTTACTTTAATATAACTTAGTATTTTTAGAAATAAATATTAAATCAATCTATTTGATATTAAAACAAAAACCTCTGTTTAATTCTACTTAGTTTTTTATTCTCGCTTCTTCTCAGCAAAATTCATTGCTTTTTTTCCTAAGTTCCATTCGCGTCATTCGCTAGTGGATATTTCTAGCAACTAATTTCATAGCAATAATCCTTCTATTCGCAAATATCCTTAACATAGGTAATTGTCATTTTTAATAACTGCTTGAATTGGTAGTATGGAAGAGTAACTCGGTATAATGTGAATGCTTAAGATAAGGATTTCCGGTACATTCTGTATTTCTTTACTTCGAAGCAGAACAAAATCCACCACAACTTCTTTGCGGTTTTCCCGAATAAAGTTCTTCGACAAACTTTCCCATATTATTTCCTTCGTCAAACTTTTCAGAACACTTAAGTAAAGCTAAGTTATTCTTTAAACTCCGCATACTCTTCCTACGATTTAAAATGGCTACTCAAATAAGTGACGAATTAACTTCAGTTTCAAAACCGGAACCACCCCCAAGGCCTCCTAGGAAAATATCTAACCAAAATGTAAATTTATGTCTAGACAATATAATCTTCTTTACACTTACACAGGAAATTTTTAAGATTTACTATTTCTTTTTTCAATACAGGCAGAGGCACCCGATGAGACTACAGACCCTCCCTTAAAACCTAGGGTAAAGTCATTGACTAAACGTACGTTGAAACATCCATTAATATCTAAATTATCACAATTATAATTAACTATCGTTAATTAATTTAGTTATTAACTCAGTACTATTGTTTTTTATTTCATCCGAGTAGCTATATGTAACTTAGCGGAGAAGCATCCTTACGCAAACCTGCATGATGTTCAGGGATTCAGGGATGAATGTAAAACGAGGACTGATTCTCATTACGAGTAACCGATCATGAATTTAATATTTTATTTTATAGAATAATGCTTTTTGATTACGGAAGATATAAAAATAAGTTCACTTATTCAACAGTGCATACAAATAATATCCATTTAGCAATCTTTACTCTCGGGTGCCTTTCAATTTCATCATTGAAGTGTTTCAAATTTTTTATTTCTAATCATGTTTGTAAGTGAGTACTTAGTTTAAGCTGGCCATGATTCATTCTGAATAGTTTAATCTATGAAACGAGTAAGCAGGAAAACCAATGTACATTTTAATCTTAATAAAAATTATTTATAAAAATCACCCTCTCAACTGTAAATTAATTATTTTCGAATTACTTTGGTTAGTTGCATTTTTGGCTCCTATTCGACGAAATAAATCAGGGATTTTTACTTAAGTAAAAAATAAAATTAAGAATATTATTATTAGTTTCATGATACTTTACGCTGAATACCAACCACCTAGTATAATTGAGTAATAAATACAACCTTAGAAAAAGTGAACCAGTCCAAAGGATTCATTAACATTACCGGCGGAAGGATACTGAAGCATAACCTGTCTGAAAATAAGTTTATTAAATAAAATATCACATAATCAAGTCGGGTAAATGAGTGGAGTGTTTTTATAATGAAAATGTAATATCAATCAGGAGCGGAATAATGTTATTTCACGTAATTATATAATTTGTGTATTTTTTTAACTTTCTACCATGCATTTGCCCAATCTACAGTACTAATTTTAATATATCTGCATCCGAACGGACAAACGAGGTCTGAACCAGATACCCTCTAATCATGAATTCATTTCATTTACCGTCCCCGTGTAGCGTTGAAATGAAATACAGCCCGGGCTATTATTTTTAATTCTTCGGGGTTCTTAATTAACAGTTTAACGACTTGTCTTGTATTAAAAAGGGACTAATTAAAAACATGGTGAGGTTTAATTTGCAGATATACGGTAGCTATCTATGTTTGTACTTATAGGTGGTTTAAAAAAGTCAAGCTTTCCTTATAAGCTCTTATACAATCGGGGTTTCTCCCTTCAAAAGCACATATCTTTTCAATAAAATAAGTCAACTGAAAGCAAGTGTGGAGTAGAAGAGTAGGTCATATTGATAAATCCATCCAACTACAGGCTTACTAATGTAGACATGACTAACAAACCTACTGAATGCTGAGTGGTCTCAGTAATATATTAGTACATTGCAATTATAAATCCGTTCTGACCTACCTACACAAACTGAATTGACTGAGTGAACGGTTGCATGAATTATTATGAATCGATTGTGGATGTCTTTATTGAAAAGTAGGACTAAAAATACCTCCTCGCCTTATTTAAACCATCCAACAGAATTAAGATTGCAGCAACAAGTGGCAATGGAAAGGGTTACCGGCCCACATACTTCTACGTTTAAGGCGAATAGTATGAACAAAAAGCGTCATGTGTCGTATAACCGGGGGTGGTTATTGAAGCTCAAGTTTCAAGTATTGAATTGACTATCGATGAAATCCACTTGTCCAATCGACCCCGATTTGGTCCCGAAATACATTCCTCTCCTTCCTCTTCTGTACTTAATCTATATTTCCTATCTTAAATAGGCATCTAAGTGGGCATGAATTTGTCGGTAAATATATCCCTGAAATCCATAAATGTGGGTTAAAGCATTTATTTAAAGAACAAGTAGGCAGGTATGTATAGTAATGTAATAAAATGCTTGATGAAAGGTGTACATCCAAATATTGCTGGAAGGAAGATGAGCAGTGATTGTCTTTAAGGTGGCTAAAGGGACCGGATCCAGGAGGGTCTCTTGTTCAACATTTTGGAAACCCTTTTTGTCACACAGGATGAACTCATTTTCCACTGTTTTTGGATGACAAATGAATATCTAAATATTCATAATCTCACATTTGAGAGGAGTATTCTAATAAGGGATTTACAAATTAGGGTAAACTAATCCTATCATTAGCAATGAGCATATTTTAATAGGTCATTTAAATTTAATCCAACTAATAGCAAGGATCAGGCTTAGGAAAGATTCTACAAAGGGATTCCGTATTCTGGCCACCAACAATTTTTAATCGTTTGTATTAATCAATAAATATCCCATTTATCAATAAGACAATGTCAACTTTTCCTTCAAACTCAACCTGACGCAGGGACTTTGGCCTACTAAATTCCGTCTAGTATATCCTCCAAAAATATTGGGAAACTTCCTGATCATAGGCTACTTTCATTCTATCTAAACTTGACTGTTGAATCCACCCCAATAAGTCATCCTAAATCCAATCCAAATTCCAGTCCACCTCCCAAAACTAAAGTCAAGTCATTAAATATTCGGCCCGAGTTCAAGAACGGGATATCGAAGGAAGAACAATCAATAGAAAACAATTAAGGCTCACGGCATGAATTCAATAAGAGGCAATAATAATAATACAAAGGTGTTTCTAGGTCTCATTTCGTCATTCCAACCTCAACTAATTTTAGTCTGTGGCAGGAGGCTGGCATGTAATTTTAATGTAGTCATGTTCATGTCATCTATCCTCTCTCTATTCCTCTTCATTATAATATAATCATCCCTCATCTTTCCTCAATTCCATTGAGCTATGCAATGCACTTAGTCTAACACTAATGTTATGTTATATTGTAGTAGATAGATAGAATTAAAATTTATAACAATGGATGGACAAGGGAGATTTTTTAAAGCGGGCAACCCTCAACCGACATACATTCATTCCTTCTTGGCTTTATTTATAACTATTAACTAATGCAACTTAATATAAAGGTAAAATAGGTACACTCAGCTAGAAATATTGGGTAGAAGATAGCCAAGCCAAGCCTACCTTTACTTTGGTAATTAAGGTCCGATAGGGATGGGTACTTGGACAGGTATGAATAACCTAGGGTAGGATGATGGTTGGTTTGTTATATTATTATCATCATGATCATGATATGCTTAGGGGATTTCACAGGTTATAAAAAACATGCTACATTACTGCTTAAAATTAGTTCCAAATTGTTTTTTTTACTGGTCGTCATCCCCTAAAAGTTAAGGGACATGCAGGATGAATGCCGACCCGTGTTTTCGAGTAGAATAACTGTTTTTGTGTTATCACCCTGTCTTTCTTAACATGCTTGCTTATATGTACACCTGTTGTTTGTAATCTTGGTAAGAATGTGTAGGTCAGGATAGTATCTAAATCTGTGGTCAGGGCTCAGGATTTTTGGAGGGATCCAGATTTAATGGGCTATTTAATGGGAGACCTCCGTGGAGACTTTTACTAGGGTTTTTTTTACAGTGTGTCAACTTAAATGTTATTTTTATTTAAAGAAATATTTCTCATTGAATTGATACCCTAGTTCTCTAAATCTAAAAGAGTTTACCACAGTAAAAAATGGAAACTAAGTGTATCCGGGATTAGACAAACTTTAAACCGTAATAACTAGACCAAGTAAATTTTTAGTGAGGCGGATTCTAAATGTTAAGATGAAAGCTAAACGCTTTGTATTTGGATTAACCATTAGTTTAGGACTAGATCATTTTACTAATTTATGAGTATAAAACTCATACTTCGACCTAATACCTTTTTCATTCTAATAGTAAAAAAAAGCAAGGCCCATAATTCACCTTAATCAAAGAAAATATCTCCAAAGAGAAAACGGAGCTTCTAATTTAATTTAATTCTAGCCAATAAATAACTCATGTCTTTCCATATATAATAATAATTGTAAACCAAAACCAAACCGGCAAAAACGGCAGATCTAAAGATAAGCTAACAAAGTTTAAATATCTATAAGATAAGCCCCCATAAGTCCAACTCACAAGCTATACTATACAGCTAAGGCTAACATAATTGGGTCTTTGCTACAATTTTTCATCAAAAACCGTCTACAACTTCACTATTTTTTCTCAAACATAAAGAATGACAACTGGCCTAGGAAAGGTAGGAGCATCGCCGATGTAAAACTGACCAAAAGCCAATTAATTAGACACAGAAAACACTTTCAACAATGTGATCACCACGGAATAAAGGAATTGTAACGCCTTTCACGGCAGCAGCAAGCGCATCATCTTTTCTACCTTCTTGTAATTTATTGTATTGTTAAAATGGTGTTTAATAAGTAAAGCACGGCTAAAGCTAACCTTAAAAAATAACACAACTTCCAACTTAACATAGGCAAGTTCATGTTTGATGCATGCATGCATCTCGCATAAAATATTTGTATTAGTAACGTTCATTTTACTCGGACTGAAAAATTAGGATATGAAAAGCCACGGGCCTTTTCCCCATAATCTAAAATGCATTGGTTACTTACATCCACAACAGGATTATTGTTACTTTTTTGATAAGGCCGAAGCATGCAAGATGCATTGTTGTTTAGTGTAAGTACATGTCCTCGTATTTGTAGCCCTTGATTACTGTACTGGTCAGCGAGTGGTGTAGGTACATGATTGTATTATTGTAATATAATACAAGATTAAGTAGGACATTTGGTCGGAAAAGGAATTTTTCTCAATAGATTCATCACCATTTTACTGATCATCATCAAAGATTCATCACAGGCTGGTCTAATCCTCTTGTAGTCTAATCTTAAAGGTATAATCTAAACCCTGAAATCATTATAGTAATAGTAATAGCAACGGCTTAAACCGAAGAAATGTTTTTTAAGCCACGGCATCAACATAACAGCCAACAGGAATGTGGTTTGGGATGAGGAAGCTCATGAGACTAGCCCTGACTTTGAAGATTTATACGAATATTCATCATCTTCATGATGCATACTAGACACGTCTTTAATAATGTGACTTTTTCAGTCGTACGGGTCTCAGTCCTTCCCTTATAAGATTAAGTTATAGTCTATAAAAACACGTATTCCACTACACTTCTACTACTACTACTACTACTACTACTACTACTACTACTACTTCTACTACTATTACTACTATTACTACTACTACTACTACTTCTACTACTACTACTTCTACTACTACTACTTCTACTACTACTACTACTATTACTACTACTACTACTACTACTTCTACTACTACTACTACTTCTACTACTACTACTTCTACTACTACTACTACTATTACTACTACTACTGCTACTATTATGACCATGGGTTATTGTATTGTTGAGAGAGAAAACGTCTTCAATTTGAATCTCTATAAATTTATACGCAGAAAGGTTCAAAACATTTTTAGCTATCTAGTAGCCAGTAGTACTCATGGCAGTGCTCTTCTCTCAGGACAGCTATTTTGTATGCATAGATAGCTTTACCAATAAAAATACATCTTTTCAGTTATTAACCCGATGCAATGGACCCAGTGGCCAAGCCTAGTTTTAACATGAATATTTTCCACCAGCCCCGTCATCCTAACTAACAAATGATTAGCCAGGAGCTAGGATTCTCTAACAAATTATTAAAAAAGACTACCTACTTCGCCTGCTTAAGTTTGTATGAACAGAAGTTAAGGTTGCTCTTGGTTCTACTCCTGGATTAAATTAGTTGCGGTTCAATGAAATCATTAGCATTGGTTTTTGCTATTGTTGTTCTATGATATAAAAAAAATGCATATAATTTATTGCTGTTAGGGTCAATAAATTACCAAGCTGGAGAAGCAGTGCCAGTGCAGTGGTGGTACCCCGATTAGTTACAAGATTCAGGTTTTTCTTGTGATAAAAGGCCCTCAAAGTGTGTTCAGAGGTGAGAAGGGCTTGCATGCTGGAAAAAATTATTGTTTGAGATGACAATAAATATAATTTAGTATTAAAATTTCCATTCGATGATTCACTCACTCCCTTTCATGTCATTTGGACAACAAAGCTTTGAAATCAAGTGTATTTTATCCCTTATGGATCAAGCGTATTCATCCCTCGTAGGGAATACCAGGGAACATGTTTCTCATTTTTACAAATGGCATTAGGACACCTGTTCCTTCATTCTTTCCAATGCTGCTGCTACAGGACAGTCAAAAGTTGTATTGGTATTAGCGATAGATGTGTAGTTGTAGTAGTAGTTCCTCATTTTTCTAATCCTTGTCTGGTAGATAAAAATGCCAGGGGTGAAAAGTTGAGATATTCAAACTTGAATATGGATTCATACACTCTGCTACATAATAAACATGTCAACTATATAATATACCCTTTACTACCTACGCTGGGCTGGCACCATTCATACGCCTTTTTGCTTTACGCAGTCCTTTTTTAGGTGGACATCTTCCTCAGAAATATACCGTATATCTTCAAATTACAACCTCCCCCTTATAACATCGCCTTTCGAATATTTAAGTTAGAATTCAGCCTCAAACCCTCTAATATTGAATAGCAGCCCGTTGAATATTTTAGGAATTTACCGTACTATCACAATAGGAGTAAGTTAATCCTTGGACTTGAGGTAAAACTACCTACGAACGTGGTCAAGTGGAATAAAATCTGTTATGGAATCAGGTTGCCATCATCGTCATAATTCATAGGATTAATACCAGTAATACTATACAGAGTAGGAGACATTTTTACAGAACTCTTTAATATCCAATAATGTATATTACGTTACATTTTACAATCTTGATCATCCTCAAAGAAGATTCTACACGGGAAACAATTCAGAACTTGGCCGTTATTATCCCAGAGATATAAGGAAAATGCAACCATCATCCCGAAAGATGAAGTCTACTATCAAATAGTATCAAATAAGGTTCAACAACAAGTTTGAATTACCAACTAACTGCCTGAATCATCCTCATACTCATGTCCTCCTATGTTATATTATCACGATAAAATAAAATATCTCCTTCCATGCTCCTACACCTCGTACATAATAATACAAATAGACAAATACCAACTAAAACTCCAACAAGGGTTATAAACTACAATAGAACAAAGTACAACGATGGGGATGAATGTAAAAGTTAACTAAACCTGTATTTCTTCATTGTTTCTGCTACAAAACATACCTAGTCTCCGAAATATCCACACTCTGACCAACTGGGATGCTTCGTCTTAACGAAAAACTAACCCTGTGTCTACTTTCTAGCTCTATCTTCCCTTTATTTCTTATAGACGAACGGTTATACGGAGTTTTTAACCGGTGATGATGATGATGAGGATGATCCTTACGAGGAACGTCGTAAGGATGAGAAGGGGACGTATGAAAAAGTTGTTTATATTCCGGTATACATATGGAGAACGCTAGCAAAGGTTTTCAAACTCTTTGATAGTTTCATCCACCCTTATTATTATTATTACACAGGTGGACAGGTAAGGCATGGCTTGGTCTTGGTGGCGAAGAAGGCAAGGTAGATAAACCCTGGGGGAAGTTTTGCATCAGTAGTAAGTGTTTGTATATTTCCCATGTCTTTCTTACCTCTGCTGCATATATCCATCTATTTAAGTTTAGTTAGCAAGTAGCTTGTTATTACTGGTTGGACTCAAAATCTGTGCCTTGGCTTAACAGGTATTTTGCCCAAAGTTAAACAGGCTTTAACTAGGGAAGGAAAGAGGTAGTAAGTATTCTATGCTTAAGACAGGTATGAAATAAAACGCCTCTAACAATGTCTTCTTACCACTCTGGTTAAGACTTTACTTACTGGTAGATAGGCCAACAATGAAACGCTACTAGGATACTATACGAACAACAATGATATGACTATTCTCTGCAATAATCCAAACTCCTTACCTGTAGAACGAGGGCCAGAGATAGGGAAGCGTCTTGTTAGATGATCAGTCGACTTTTTAGTAGCTTCACAGGTGCAACGAACGGTCCTGTCACTTCCTTCATACAGGATTTGAATTAGAACTGGTAGAAAATAGCCCTTTTTTAATAAAAAGGAAACAATAAAAGATATTCTGTGTAGAGAAACTTATGAAAAAGGGTTTCCGAGCTTTGAACAGGAAACGAAGACCCGTAGCGCTTGTGGGCGCAGGAAGTTTTGACGTTTTGAAAGTTTCATTTAGAGAAACCGGTAGGATTAGTTTTGGAAACCGGATATTGGAAGTTTTGTGCATGTTTTTTTTAGAGTAAATTCTGGATTTGGCAGTGGATTTTTACCCGATTCATAAAAGCTGTGGAGTGTTTTTAGCAGCAGTGGGGGTATTTACATTCGGTAGTTAAATAAAGTTCTGCTTATTTTTTTTTTACTCCTGAGCAAAGCTAAGTAAAGGTTTGTTCGTCTTGGTTGGTGGTGACTAGGTGGATAAAAAAAGTGAGACGTGATCCCGGAGGAGGATTACCCAGTGGATTGTGTGGATAAAAAAATATTTACTTGGCGATAAATAAAATAATTCCCCGTATTTCGTCTACAACTAGAAATACAGAAGGGTGGAATATTTAGCATACACTTTCCGTCTTGTAGACATGATAAAGCCTGTTGCTTTATAGAGCTAGTGGATCTTAGTTTTTTTCAAGGTAGGTTTCAAACACCTTTTTCTTGACCATTTTTACTACTATTTTAAGAGCGTTTATGTCTACTGAAATGGAAACTTAACGACGAGGACTGACTACTCCTCATGGTTGTTGTTACTGCATGTACCAATATGGTGAGGGTTTTTCAGCAATTACTGTTTATCCCACCTCCGGCTGGGAGTTTTTTTGTGGAACACGACGGCGATTTTATGTATCATTTGTTTTAAAACGTAGAAATGTAGATACGATACACGCAGTAGGATAGGTTTGCATGGTATGTATGGATCCATAAATCAGTAAATGTAGCCTTTCATACGTTAGGTATTATGTCTATTTTATTATCATAGGATTGGGACCCTTATTGGTATAAGATTAAAATCATTGACGGAAGGTTTCTGAGGATCCGTCTAGAGGTTTTCGTCCCTTTCCTGGAAAAGTTTTGGGATATTTTTAACACACTCTCTTGAGCCGTTTAGTTTCAGGTAAAAGTTCCATACGGTTAAGTAACGTGGAGGTATTTTATGCGGTTTAATACCGACACTTCTGGAAGTGGAAATCGTGGATGAATCCGCTTATCTTACTTTACTTAAAAGGACAGCAGTCTTGAGGAATGACATAAAAATAAGCCACTTAGGGACCATTGCAAACCGTGAATATTATACGACCGATTGTTTAGCATCGGATTCCATGTTACGAGTGTCTACTCCCTTA
>JAQFZX010002070.1:0-22173 GCA_034682405.1 Hydroisotoma schaefferi | reverse complement strand
TGGTTATCATTCCCCCCCTTAAGTTAACGATTGATTGATGGTTATCATTCCCCCCCTTAAGTTAACAATTGATTGATGGTTATCATTCCCCCCCCCCCCCAAGTTAACGATTGATTGATGGTTATGATTCCTACCTTCTCAAAACCAGTTTTTCTTTGCGAGATCTATGACTGGGAACATGAGTAGTTGGTTTAATTGGATAAGTGCCCCCAGAAGAATGGTCCTTGACCCCTTTAACAGGTTTCGAAAGTATTGAAGGAAGAGTGTCAAGAGCAGGTTTGATGTCATCAACAGGAGGCTTATCATCAACTGGATGCGACATCCTATACAATCTCCTCCCTCTGCAGATAACCAACCAAAACATTCAATTAATTATTATATAAAACCCTCTCATTTCCAAGTCCAAAACAGACTTTTCCCAGTAAAAATAAATATTTCTAACCTACCTAATACCTAATTCAACCGGATCACAACAACAACCACCAAATAACGTGAATTATTGGCCCAAATCCCACTAAATATGCTACAAATAGTAACAATAAAATGGATAAAAATAAATAATTTATGAATCAACGCCTGATTCTGACTTTATTCTAAGGAAAAGGTTAAAGATTTATAATCAAATTGAGTTAATCTAACAAACTAACTGGGCAACATTTTAATAAAAATATCCTTAATAAATAAATGGGATATTCCTTGATAGTAAAAATACGTAGGAGCTGAGCTTGTAGGAGCTGAGCTTGTAGGAGCTCGTGATTTCCGGCACATGAGACTGAGACTGAGACACACTCGATCATAGGAGTTGCTCCTGTGTTGGAGTAGATAGTAGATGTTTACCCCGTAGATAGTAGGTTCTTGTTGAGTTGGTACAAGAGGCTGTTTTTGTGAGGGGGGACTAAACCCTTGCTGTTGACCTTGACCTTTCCCTTGGGGTCAAAGAGTGGCTGAAGGGTAGGGAGTGAAACCGATAAGGCTGACGAACATGATCCAACAGACCAACTTCCATTTCGACCCTCCCAATTCCACCAATTTCCGGAGGAGGAGGAGTAAGAGGGAGTTCCCCATTCTTCTCCTGTAGAATTACCTCCACCACCACCACCTCCACCACCACCACCTCCACCACCACTCAATTGAGGTTCACCTACAACTTCTCCACTATTTCGACTCTCAAATGATTTATACTCAAATCCGTCCTTAATCCTCACCATATCATCTAACAAATTAGGACAAAATATATACAGGAATTTACCTACTCAACCCTCATCATTTCATGCAAAATAAATACATTACCTTCCTTTAATGCTCGGAAACAAAGCTAATTTCTCTTACAACCCTTCCTGGCCTCCTAATCTCCTTCTACTCAATTCGTCGTATTCTGTTAAAAAAAAAGCATACAATTATCCGTTAAATAAATCATATCATTAAAATAACAAGACGCTGCATCTCCTTTTATAGCAGACAAAACGCAACGCTGAGTTTTACACATTTACGTTGAATTCTTGAAGAGCAGTTAGGAAACAATGGACGCTGAAACGACAGAAGTCATGAAAAACTGGACGCTGAATGGACAGCCAAGTCATGAAAAATTGGACGCTGAATCTACAGCAAAGTCATGAAAAATTGGACGCTGAATCTACAGCAAAGTCATGAAAAAATGGACGCTGAATCGAAAGCTCAGTCATGAAAAATAGACGCTGAATCGACAGAAATCATGAAAAAATGGACGCTGAATCGAAAGCTCAGTCATGAAAAATGGACGCTGAATCGAGTGTACGACCCAATAAAATGTTTTTCAAAAGTCTCAAATGCAAAAAGACAAGCCATTTAGCAATTACAAATTTCAGGATTAAGCAATTAACATTACAAAATAAAAAAGTCAATCCACATCCACAAACCAAAAACCAAAAAAAAAACCTTCATAATTGTCAAAAAAAACTTTAAAAAAAGCCACACCCACCAGCACCACCCTTGTTTCATGAAATTACAATCTCAATCTCTCCAATCTCTCTCCTTCAACCAATTTAAAAATACTTTTTACTTTTTTATCTAAAAAAATCCTGGAATTAAAAAAGCTAAAATTGGCCGTTGTAAGTTGTTCTGCTCCTCAACATAACATATCATCCATCATAAGAAACCAATTCAACAAAAGTAGCGTAAATTAACTACAAATGTCCATTACTAAACCAGTATTTCTAGTTTTAAAACCATATCCATCTCTAGTATTTGGTAAACCGGGTAACTGCCGGACCCTAAGGGAATAATGTAACCCGGATGGGTTATTTCAATTATGTACAACCCGGATAAAGGATTTGGGTTGGTTATTGGTTGCTAGAAACCCGAAATGGGAGCACAGGCCCGACTCACCCTAACTTGTTAGGGAAATGAGGCGGATGGAGATGGATATTTCCCTTTTTCCATACTAAAATTCATCTGAGGCGGTAGGCTTGATTTCTCTCAATAAACTGGATTTATTTCCGAAACTGCCTGCTAAAAAAAAGATACGTGTGACTGACGACGACAAGGAAGTGGTTGACTTTGGTTACACCCCCTTCCCCCTTCAGCGCTACTCCTCCCACAACGCTTATCAAGATAAGCCCCAGCCGCACCCTCCTCCATCTCCTACCCTTATGACTGTAAGATAAATACATAATATACTTTTCAATTACTACTACCATTCTCATTATCATTATTTTTTATTAAATTACTTTAATTATGACATATTTGGCCATTATTCCCTATTTCAATTGACAGGGTCGTCTAATAATTATTTTAATATTTATTGGAATAAAAACGGGTAACTAGTCGAGATTTATATTGGATAAATTATAAAAAACAGTTTTTGGAGAGGACTTTCTCTTTTTTATCCTCATTTCTCATCATGTACAATTATTGAGGTTTGAACCGGAGTTTTTTACATTTAGAAATTCATTCATAAACCTGTAAAACATTATACGAGCTCATCTATATTTTGCTGTAATTTATTAGGTTATGGAGGCTGTTGAGTTTTGGCTGGCATTATTACACTATTTTTCATGCAAAAATCATAACATTTTTAACTTTTTAAGGTGCTGAATTGTTCAGGAAATCATAAATTCAGGAATTGTGTTGTCCATGTCATCATAAGTTCATAAAAGGGAGTTTCATTTATTTCACATCAAAATCACACATTTAGTTACACATTTTTTTAAAACCCTAAAAAATAAAGATAAAGGAATAAAAAATAAAAAAAATTAAAACCATAATTGAAGACTTTGATTTGATTTTTACATGCCGTAGAAAAATTTAGTATTTCAAAATTATCAAAATCAAATCCATCAAAACAAAATCAAATATTTGGAATTATAAAAAAACAGGTTAAGAAAGAATGGGCTAGTAATATCCCATTTTGAAACATTAAAGAAAGAATGAAAAAGGGGTGTGGGGATGGGGGTGGCTGATGGGTTATCATTCCATCTTATCTTATCAAAATGGGTTATCATTATTAGCGGATAAGACTATTTTTCAAGGGTATTAAATTAATTATGGTGGAGCGGGAGAGTTGAAAATGGTCTAGGGCGCGTGGACCACCGCCGGCTAACTATCTTATCCAACCTTTTTCATCATCTTTTTTAATTTACTAGACTCCCTTTTTTTACTTAAAAAACCTCTTTTTTACTAAAAATAACCTCTTTTTTACTAAAAATAACCTCTTTTTTACTAAAAGAAACCCCTTTTTATAAAAGAAACCCTTTTTTATACTTAAGATTTGTATTTATTTGGACTAGATTCATTATTCATTATTCTTCTAGTAATTAATCAATTAAAAGTATTTTGAACTCGTGATTTTTGTAAAAACGTGTGATATTTTGGATTTGGATTGATGATAAAGCTGTGGGTGGAAGTTTATGGTAAATAATTATAATAACTGGGCAGGGATACTATTTATTACATTAGGGATATATTACATTACCGTATATACTAGAATAGTGCCCCACTAATTAACCCCATGACCCACATTTAATTGTATGTTAAATTTTACCCCCATTAAAATTGTTACAATACTGTCCCCGGACGCTATTGGAGTATATACGGTATGAGGTTTACATTAGGGATACAAATTACCGTATATACTAGAATAGTGTCCCCCTGATTAACCCCATAACCCAACCCACATTTAATTCTATCGTAAATTTTACCCCCATAAAAATGGTTACAATAGTGTCCCGGGACGCTATAGAAGTATATACGGTGGTATGAGGTTTGGGCTTAACTTTACCCATTGGGGATGAAAGTAAATGGTAATGTATTATTATAATAAATTGTAACTCGGGGGTTTTTATTAATTTTAGGAAGGGTGATAGGTAGAAGTTGGGGGAGAAATGTCTTTGCAAGGAGCGGCAGTGCCGCCCCCAGCAGGAGGAGCTGATGACGGAGCTGACGACGCTTTAATTAATTTTCATAATCCCAATCGATGGTTTTTTGATAAAAGTCGACTGGAAAACACACCAAGTCGAAGGGCAGGAATTGACGCCGATAAGGAACTCTCTTATCGACAACAATCCGCCAACTTTATCCAGGATATCGGCCAACGACTCCAAGTGTACGTAAATATGATTATACTCCTTGTAATTAATTACATCTATCCTTTACATGTTAAGCAAGTCCCACCCCCTCTTATCCTTTAATGCTATTAGTACTCCAAAACTTAAACTATGAACGTTATTAATAATGTGTTTATATGAGTGTAGGAACCAGTTGTGTATTAATATGGCGACAATTCCTCTATTTAATAGCTCCAACCACCCCCTAGGATTCACGATATCCTTTACATGTTAAGCAAGCCCCACCCCTCCTATCCTTTAATGGTATAAGTACCCTCGGGGGGTTGCGCCTATGGCTGATCTAAAAGTAGGAAGATGATAATTAATAGTGTTTTTTTCAATGTTTGTAGGAACCAGTTGTGTATTAATACGGCGATCGTGTACATGCACCGCTTCTACATGTACCACTCTTTCACTCAGTTCCATCGAAACTCAATTTCCACAGCCTCCATCTTTTTGGCAGCCAAGGTGGAGGAACAGCCTCGGAAACTTGACCATTTCATAAAAGTGTCACACTATTGTCTCCATCGAGGACAGCCCGCTATCGACCCCAAGTCTGAGGTAAATTATACTTCCATCCTTCTATATTTTAGATAGTGAGTAATTATTAATTATTAATTCACGCCCTTACTTTCCCAGGCCTATCAAGAACAATCCGCAGAGTTGGTTATGAACGAGAACGTGTTGCTGCAAACACTAGGATTCGACGTAGCAATAGATCATCCGCACACTCACGTGGTCAAGTGCTGTCAGCTTGTGCGAGGTGAGTCTTCCAGTCTTCTTCAATGTGAGAATCAAGATACAGTTACTTTTTTTACACCTTTTTATTATTTTAACTCAATAATTAATAATAAACTGAGGAGGAGTAATAATCCTAACTATTCTTCCAATGCAGCTAGCAAGGATCTGGCTCAAACCTCCTATTTTATGGCCACCAACAGGTAGTAGGAGGAATTGACAAATTATTCCTAAACTCCAGGCTAATTCTGACATATTTATATTCTTTCGGATTTTTTAGCCTCCATCTTACAACAATGTGCTTGCAGTATCGACCCACTGTTGTTGCTTGTGTTTGCATTCATCTAGCATGCAAGTGGTCCAGTTGGGAGGTAGACTAACCGGAAATCAGCCAGTTCTTTTATATTCTAGATAGTTTGTCTGTACTGTACTACAAGGTGTTTATTTTTGTATTAAGATTCCGCGTTCAAAAGAAGGGAAGGATTGGTGGATGTATGTGGATGATACGGTTACAGCAGATCAGCTCGAGACGTTGACGACCGAGTTTTTGGCAATCTTCAATAAATCCCCTTCACGCTTGAAAAGGAAAATAATTAGTTTGAATCAAACTCCGGGTGGAGGGATGAGCAATTTACTCAATGTACCAGGATTGGCTGGCTTAACTGCTGATTCAACTACGGCTAATAATAGTCAGGCCGTTCCAAGGTCACGCTCTCGTTCCCCCTCTCCAAAAAGGTAATTAATTAGCCTCTTTTTTACAGCAGGAAAGGGTTACAGGAGCTAAACAATTTTTAAAATAATTGCAGGCAAAAGTTGGGGAAGCCTGGAGAGATGCATGGGAGTATGCCGCCTCCGAAAGGGCATCCAAGCCTCCTTCCACCACCAGGACATCATCCTTTGAAACCTTCATCAGTCCCAGGGCCACATGGTATTATGCAACATCCACCCAATAAAGTTGGTCACTCGGGCTCAATGAAGCCTCCTCACATGAATAAACCTCCACATCCGCCGCCTCCCAATGTCGCCAAAGATCATCATCAATACAAGGATCATCCTCCCTATCAACCACAACAGCAGCATGGGAAGATCCCTCCGTTTCCAGCCCACGGGCATCATTCCTCCCAAGGACCCTATCCTCATGGCGGCCCTGCCAGACCAAGCCTCCCAGCTCAACTTCACCATAGTCATAGTTCGCAAGGGCATTCGCAGGTGGGACCGAAGGTTCCTGGGAGGTCATCTTCAACAGGAGGAGGAGGAGGAGGACACCTCGCTGCCGCTGGCTTCTCCTCATCCACAGTGCCCGTTAAGCCAGTATTACGAACTGCGTCACTTTTTAGTCCAGAGTTCCAGGCGGAGAGTCCTGCCCCTGTGGCATTAAAGTCTGAGCCACCACCCAGCTCGGTAGTTCCATTCCATTCTCCGGTAGCGGCCTTTTCAGAACCCTCATCAATAGACGGGAATCAAAGTGGGGGAAGTGCTCCAGCAGCTGCAGTCCTTCCTTCTAAAGTAGAAGCTTTTGACTTTGAGGATATTTCACTCAGCTCCTCAATCCTTCTCGACAACAACGACGAGGACGAGGACGACGAGTCTCATAAACATAAAAAGAAGAAAAAGGAGAAACACAAGCACAAGGATAAGGATAAGGAGAAGCATAAGGAGGAGAAGAAGCACAAAAAGGATAAGCATAAAGAGAAGAGCAAGCATAAAGACAAGCACAAAGATAAGGCAAGGACGTCGTCCCCTTCAACTCCTCCCGTGTCAAACGTGGAAAGTGATCCGCCAAGACAAAATCTTAAGATAAAGCTGAGTTTAAATACAGGTCAGAGGTGATGACGCATGGGGGTCTTAGTAGCCACCACCAAGGCAAATAGACCTCCCACATCACTTAAATTAATCCCACTTTCCAGAATTCAGAGAATTAAATAAAGTGTTTGCAGGGACACGAGATTGAATTCAGAAATAAATGGTTTAAAGAAATACAATCTGCGGCTGTTTAAGAATTCCTGATGATAAAGAATAAAACGTTGGATACGTCTAATTTAACTAATCAAGTACGTTAGTACCCTTTTTATTATTCAATAACCTTTCATCCCTACGCACGTTTCAAAACTTGGGTTTTAAAAATAACTAGGTAAATAACGTGTTAGAGGAAGCATAGGATAAAGTAGAGAGTACCTATGCTACAGAAAGTGTGGATAATAATGGAGAAAAAGTAAGGTGGATGGTGCTGGGTGTGTTGCAAGTTGCAGGGAGTTTTCATTAATCCAGGAACGGTTTCCTGTGTTGTTGCTTCACTTCATTTGGAGACTTGAAATGGATTGAGTAGAGGCTAATTTATTACAGGAGACTGTCTTTCCTTCCTCTTAAAAGGCTTCAGATGGATAAATTCATAAGCACAACCACGAGTGGATACCACTGGGTACAAAAACATTAAAGGATAGGGAGGGGTTTGGGTAGGTGGAGTCTGTTTAGCATGTAAATGATAGGACATTTCAGGAATGCTAGTGGATACAATGTACCCTTGTACCCACGCTGGTTGCGCCTATGGATAATATTTAACGTTGGTAGTTAGTTGGTCAGTAGTTTCCCATTTCTAACCAGTCACCCTTTCAGTATTATTTATCTCATTCCATAGGCGCAATTAGCGTGGGTACAAGGGTACATTGTACCCACTGGTTTCTTATTCTACCCATTAGAATTCCTGAAATCCCCTATCCTTTACATGTTAAACAGGGGCTCCTCCCTCCCCTCCCTATCCTTTAATGTTCTTGTACCCAGTGGTACCACTCGTGGTTGCGCCTATGGTTCATTCAGTAAAATAGAAAGACTGGAATGAAAGTTTAGGATTTAGGGAGTAAACTTTGACAAGACTTGAATTCCACCATAAAGTCCTAGATTGTGAGTATAAAAATAAAGAAAGAAGGGGGTCTATGATTGACCTTAACTAGGTGTGGATATTATGGATGTTAGGCAGTCTAGAAGTCTAGAGAAGAGAAGATGGGAATTAGGATGAGATTAAAGTAGAATGGAGTTAATTAGAAGCCGGTCGTTGGAGTAATGTCCAGGGAGGGACTAACCGATTTAGCCTTAATTAAAAGTGTTGACTTCAGCTATAGATTAATCACCAACGAGGGACAGGCCAGGTCCCTCCTTTTATTCCCTAATTATTTATATCCAAACACCATCTCACCAACTCCACCACTCCACACATCATCATCAACAATAAATAAATACACACAATCCATTACAGACTTTAGAATATAAAAAACATCACTCATCAGAATCAGTAACAGCTTTATGCACGAAAAAGTAAAATAATTGGGCATCCTTTACCCAACATCTTCCACATTTCCGGAAATTACTCCCCCGGGGGAGTTAATTTTCAGAGGAAAAATATTCAACAGGAGAAAGATAGGGCGAATTCAAATTTTTAACATGGAAAGGCTAGGGGAATTTTTTCCAGGGGGAGTTATTCCGGTGGGGGGAGTTATTTCCGGAAATACGATATATCCAACTAACTAGACCTCCAAGGAAGGTGGTTTTACGTCGTAAAACTATATTAGAAATGGTCCAAGAAAATAAAAAATGTCCTTCAAGGTACAAAGTACCCCAAGGATTCCCATGAGACCCTATCCTTACATGTTAAGCAGCTAGTACCCCCTCCTATCCTTTAATGCTGGTAAATAAGTTACTATAGGGTGTGCGTGGATGGTTTATTCTCGGGGGCAGGAATTGTCCCGTTCTTTGAGTTCGGAGCTACAAGGACCTTTCTCGGTGGGAACTAACTTGGGAGTAATTAGACAGGAATTAATTGGGAACAAGTCCTACATATTAATCTAAAACCTCTTATCCTCCAACAGAACCTACAACCTACTCTTCTTCTAAACGTTCTATAACATCCTTCCAATAATCCACACCTTACAGTTACACACACACTCCATCCACTATCCCCTTTATTCCTATTACAAATACTGTTTTTACCAATTAGAGACATTACCAATTAGCTCATAACCCAAAGATTAAATTGGTACATTGGAGTTGGAGGTAATGGGTGGATCAGAAAGGTCTGGTCTGGCTTATCCAGAACTTATAAGTTCCATGGCTTATCAAAGGCTTATCCTCTCTGGCTTGGTCTCATACTAAAAGATGCAAGTAATAGGAGAGAGAGGTAGGAATGGTAGGATGCGTAAGGGGAGTTTGAGACTTTTGTCTCAATTTCCCATTTATTTGCCTCATTCCCAAAAAACAATTCGGACAATCTATAGACTTCCTGACTCTCATGGGCGCAACCAGCGTGGGTACAAGGGTACATTGTACCCACTGGTTTCTTAATGTACCCACTAGAATTTTAGAAATGCCCTATCCCTTACATGTTAAGCAGACTCCGCCCACCCAAACCCCTCCCTATCCTTTAATGTTTTTGTACCCACTGGTACCCACTCGTGGTTGCGCCTATGCTGACTCTTCTGAACCGTAGTAGTAGCGTAGTAGCGTAGTAGTAATGAATGGATAGAAGGGAAGTCTCGCTATATAGTTTGGAAGTTTGGAAATAATGGCTCATGAATAAATGGATTATGCTCCAATCCCAATCATTTCTTTCTTTCTTTCTTCTAGGAGCTTTTAGCGAGATTGTGACTGTTGAGGGGTCGATCGGTCCTATTTCCACTAGACTCCTCTTAGGAAAGACCTAATAAGAAGGGCGAAGGAAGGACAGATGACTTTTTTTATGTTGTGAGGGAGTCTAATGGCCACCAAATCATGCCGATCAACAAAAAAAGCTGGAAGGCCATTACCACACCAAATGCCAACTCTAACTCAGCTTCCAACTAAATTACTCCCTCCCATTTAATCCAATCAAGCCAGAAAACACACCAAAAGTTTAACATTAAGTTCCCCAAACAGGGGAACTGCATAACTCCATATCCTCCACTCTTACCTCCTACCACTCTTACCTCCTTCCTACCACTCTTTCCTACCACCCAAAACCCTTCCATTCTCTCTCTCTCCAAAAGGGGAAACGGACTTGTTAGATATCCCAGAGTTAGTTAATTCAGTCAGACCCACATAAAGTCAAATCCTGACAACCAAAGTTAGTACTAATCAACCCATCACATACATCACGCGGCTTATCCTTCGGACCTTACATAATCCTCTCTTCTCCCTTGTAAAGTGAAGGAATAAAAGATAGGGTTGGGTCTATAGTCCAGACTTTATCCTTCTTATGGAGGACACAAAGAGCGAGAGGTTGTTCTCCCAAAATAAGACTCCACCCAATCTCTTCTTACAAGAAACATCTCCTTGATAACAATCTTACACTTTCTCCATGGATAACCCCGTTTATTGGTGGGGGTCTTTCTCATACTCGTAAAAATGTCACATTTGTACCTTTCTCCCTTCTGAATAATTCCCCCATTAGTCTAGCCTAATTTACCCCATTTCTTTATATAAGACATTCACACAGATTAAATGGGTGTTTCCCAAAAGCCACCCCCCCCCCCCTTCTCCCATCCCCATCATCATCATCCTCCTAATCATCCCATAACCCAAGGAATGAATTCTATTAGCCAATTTAAATCTCTGTAATCTTCTTTCATAAAAGTGGGGATGGCTAAATCCTCCAGACTAAATCATGAAACTGTATAATATAATATAACTCATCTCTCTTTATTTATCCCTCACTCAATATACCACCGTGAAACATCGAATAGTAGCCCCCTGTCTCTAATAGGAAATTGTAAGACGGCCGTTAGAACAATAGTCGGAGTTATGACGGAAATAAAATAAACTGTTTCATTATTTTACTGCATTTTACTTTATTTATTCTTTCATGACAAGATCAAACTGGATGAATGTCATTTCTTCCATTGTTTTAATTAGCAATCTATACTTCCTTTATAACTAGTCACAAGTATTCTTATTTAACCGTTAATTAATTTATAAATGCTAGAAATAATAATAATAATAATAATAATAATAAGATATATACCACGACGGCCCAACTGACATTACTTTAATAACAACGGGGTTTCTTCTGGGAAGAGAGTATAAATAGTCCAGGATGTTAATCTCTAATTAATTAGTCAGTTCTGGTATTAATTTGCAAACAAACACATTTTTATTTTAAACAACAACCTGTGTCTTCATCTTCCAACTTTATCACTTAACATTTATTCCAATTTAACCATTAACTTTTTGATTAAGCCATTTCATTTATTGCACTTGTTAGTAAAGCATAAAAATAGTTACTTTTCCCTGATTGGAAATTATAATACATTTGCTAATTAAATAATAAATTATTAAATAATTAAATAATTAAATAATTAAATAATAATTACTAGAACAAAGTGAGATGGTTGAGTTTTGAGTTGGAGTTTGACTAGTTTCTCAATATAATTCCACTTATTATTATTATTAAATTTACGTTTAGTAAATGGTTGGAGTGAGGATTGCGTCTTACGAGTCTTACCCTCATCTACTCTTCTAATTTTAACAAATCTGCCCATTTTTTCTTATTCTATTTCTTCTGAAATATATAAAATATCGGCTTTATCAACATTTTACAAATAAACCCATTTTTTTTGTTTTCCTTGTGAAAAAGAATTAATTAGGAAATTAAAAATGGGTAGAAAGAAACGTGAATTATTTATTGCTCAGAAGTTTATTCCTTACTAATCCCTCTTCTACATATAGTACCTCTTACATTCTCTCGACAATAGACCGCGGATTATGCATCAAAAAAATGCACATTTAACATGGGAGAGATACCCCTTTAAACATGTGAAGGATAGCATGCGGGTTAATAAAGCCGGCGGCCTATAGTCGGAGGAATACTGTAATGAAGAAAAGCCCAAAAAATAATTTCTAAATAAAAAAACGAATTCCTACAAAGCTAAATTTAAAAGTTCCATAGGCCCAACCACCAGGGGTACATTCTACCCTCCCTCTATCCCTTCCATGTTAAACAGCCACCACCCAGCCCCACCCCTCCTATCCTTCAATACTAATCCTACCCCTCGTGGTAGTTGCGCCCATGAAAAGTAGTAACTATCTAGAAGGAATCGTAGTTATTTATTTAAAACTGCCTAACCTCGTTTGGGTATTTTCTGTTTATTAATATTAATAATAATTATTCTTCCCATATGGGGAGGTTTGGCTTATAGTAATTGGCTTATATATTTTATATTTACGTGTAAAAAGATAACTCTAACATCTGTGTAGGGAGATCAAATCATCAACTCATCAGTTTTATATATAAAAGAAGGAGGATGGATTAATTCCTTGAATAAACAGTCCCTATTAATTAGTCCATGTTTATACAGTTCTTCTTGGGGAAAGTAGTAGTAGTAGTAGTAGTAGTAGTAGTAGTAGTAGTAGTAGTAGTAGTAAGTAGTAGTTGTAGTAGTAGTAGTAGTAAGTAGTAGTAGTAGTAGTAGTAGTAGTAGTAGTAGTAGTAGTAGTAGTATGGGATTCAGCACTTTAGCCATGATCAAACCCCCTCACTCATCCTCTAAATGCCCAACAGTGGCAGATGTGAAGAGTCAACAGTCCCAGCTTCTACTTACTTACTTACTTTATTTATTACTACCAAATAATAAAGCTTATTCCACCAATCATTTCCATCTTTTTACACTTCACCTCTTCTTGGTGGATATCCATTTCTTATTATTTGGGCATTTCATTCTATTTTATTGGATTAAAGTCCAAGAAGCGTCCTGGCTGGTGGGTCAAGGGCAGGATGAGGCACAATGAGACACTCACTTCCTTATCCACGCTTATCTTATCAACGACGCTTATCTTATCAACGACGCTTATCTTATCAACGATGCTTATCATATCATTACGTAGCTTCCCTCTTCTACACTTTAGCTGGCTCAAGGGGGTTGAGCTAATTCATACAAAATGTAGATGGATGAGGGATATAGAAGGAATCGAATGGTGGGATTGGATATTTAATCAACAACCGGTCGCACTTTATATTATAATATTCAATTATTCACATGAAATAATCACACTGTTTGTTAGTTTCATAGACGAATGTGCTCCAGGAAACCTCGGGAGTTGTGCTGCTGATTTACCGAACATGGGGACACTATATAGACAACAAAATAACAACGTCCAGTTTAACAAAAACCACTTTGAACGGGTGCAGGATTTATTATTCAAGAGATAGGTTTTTATAGGAATGGATTCACTAAACTCTTCACAAAATAACCTCCATTAAATTAACCAGGTTTTTTTATATAGGAGAGAAAGCCTAAAGTAAAAGTGGACTTGGTCCATAAAAAACTACCCAATTTTTATGATTATTTCTTTATCTCGTCTCATCCAAAATTATTAAAATCTCAATCAAAATTACAAGTTTTTTACTTTTTATTCACCAAATTTATTTCAAGCTTTTACTACCGGATATCCTCCAAATACAGCCCCCCCTCTTTCAATTAATTTAACTCAATCCTACTTTAAAAAGAGGGCTACTATTTTGAAATCTGTTATATAAAAGTAACGCTACTACTAACATGCCCAATCCTACCAAAAGAACCACCACCGTAATTCCCGTTTTAATTCCCTCTGCCTATCCAGTTCCATATTAAAGTTAGCCTTATCTTTCCAATTCCTTCCCCTTCCCCAGGGGAATTAAAAAGGGGGTAAATGTGATAATTAATTAATGAATGTAGTAGTTACCTTTAGGGGATGGTGGGGGATAGTTGGGTGGGCTGTAGTGTTGGTGTATTTGATGATTAAGAGGTTGATTATTTGAGGTATGGGTACTTGAACAAGGCTTGCTGACCTCACCCAAGTTATTATTATTATTATTATTATGACAACTACTACTACTACTAGTATTAGTAGTAGTAGTAGTACTATTAGTAGTGGTAGTAGTAGTATTGTTATTATTAACGGGATTAGAAGAAGGATGGGGTTTGTTGTTGAGGGTCTCAAGGGAAGAGGGGGACAGGGAAGAGGGGGGATGAGATCGGGAATTAGGTTTATCAATTCTATTATTTGATGTATTGTCCGTAGAAGAAGAGGATTCCTTGGCTCTGGCCTCTTGCTGAGCCTTCTTACTCCGTTTCCATTTCATCCTTCGGTTCTGGAACCAGATTTTGACCTGAGGAAATCCCACAAGAAATCCAATAAATCACAATTAGTCTCCAAGATTAGAAAGGGAAAAAAAAGGCTGCAAATCATCTCCCTTGTCATCCCAATTATCCCTAAAACTACCCAAAGCCTCATGCACCACACACAACCACTTACACACAATTTATACTCCAAAAGAAAATACATCCAAATCTACACAAAAAAGTTTTCTTTCCTTTCATGTTGAGCAGAAAAGTAAAAGTTCAACAACTTTGGTAGTTTTAGTAGGACGACGATGAGAGACAAAGTAGGATTATTTGTCTAACAACCCAACCCTCCTTAAATATATAAGTCCCCCGGGGTGTTAAACCAACTTACTACGTCCTCTCCCATTTATATTCCACTAAATTAATAGTCTGAATCTACAGCTACATTTGGGGTATTTTTCTTTATTAATACTTTATAGGTTTTTATACCAAAAAGACAGGAGAATAAACCCGTAACTTCCCTGAATTAATTCGATCGAAACATAGGCGCAACCTCGAGGGGGTATAAATAGCATTACAGGATAGGAAGGGGTGGGGCTAAGCGAGGCTGGGCCTGCTTAACATGTAAATGATAGGGCCTATCGGGAATTGGAGGGGGTATTAATCTACCCTCGTACCCCAGTGGTTGCGCCAATGCAGTGGCTCGTAAGAGTAAGAGTAAGATATGATAATTTTTAACGTGGTATTATAACGACCCGGGGGGTAGTATTAAATGCAGCAGTATACCTGTGTTTCTGTGAGCATTAGGGACGTAGCCACTTCGAATCTTTTTGGCCGAGATAAGTATTTGTTTTGTCGGAATTGTCGTTCCAGTTCGAGTAGTTGTTGGGAAGTGAAAGCGGTCCGAGGTCTGCGTGTTTTACCCAAAAGTCCTCCTGCCCCTCCGCCTACAAAAAGGCACACTTATAAATAAATAACACAAACAATTATAGTTAATTATAGTTATTCAACTCCGGTCTCTATTAAAGTATAACGTAACGTGGGACAACTACCACTATTAAAAGGGGGAGGTTCTATAGGAGGATATACGGTATGTGGGCTTTCTTTCTAGGTCTAGTTTAACATCCCAGTTTTTAACTAAAGGGCTACAATTCCAGAAAGACCTTACCCCGGGCTACTAATTTACCTCTTGGACGGTTTTGAATCCAATTAATTAACAAGAGATAAAATGTAAAGGACTGTGATTCCCAGATATCCCACAACCCAATCCCTGACCTTTTTAAACTGTGGTCAATTAGCAAATTAAACCCGTAAAACACCCCACTAGCCATTTCCCTTTGATCCTACAAACAATTATTAAAGTGTTGGATTAAATGGATCCAGTTCCACTTGACTTGATAATAATTTATATAATCTCCTCCAATATAAAATGCATAACAGACAAAAGCCATGAATACTAATGGGATGGGATGGACGAAGGAGTCTAAATAAATTAGCCCGAGATGAATCAGTAGGAAAAGTGGATCCCAAAACAACTACTCAAACACTCTACATCATTCATCCCACTTACTTCCTCTCATTTTGTCAACTTTCAACTATGGTTCGGAAATAGCAGAAAGAACTACCTAATTTATCCCATATTTTTTATAAACCTTCTAATAATTCCAAGCATTTTAGACCCCTTTGGGTCAACTTATGGGTTAAAACGTGAGAGAGTCCAGGATAAATCAAATCCTTTAACCTTTAACCTTCTAAATTTAAAACGGAAAAAATTCAATCAACTTTCCTTGTCCTTTCCCCATCTTTGCAAACAATTTAAAAAACATCTCAACTTGAAAAATGGAATAACACATACCCTAAATCCTCACCCATATACCGCCCTCGTTAATTACACCGCACGTCTATCCTTTACATGTTAAACGGGTAAGTTAGCTTCAAAACATCTTTTTTTTACATATATAAGCCGCGGTATCTGGGCGAGGAATAACAGATATACTTATTTTAATACTGTAAAAATAGCCCCCACTGTTCTGTAAACGACTACGAGTTCCTTAGGCGAAACCACGGGCTACAACTAACATGTAAAGGATATGAAGGGGTGTGGCTGGGCGGACCCTGCTTAGCATGTAAAGGATAGGGCTTATGGAGAATTGGAGGGGGTACAAATGTACCCCCTTACCCCCAGTGGTTGCACCTATGACGAGTTCCACACTTCCACAGTAACTTCCATGTAAGTGGAAAGTTGGATGGACATAAAAACTGTAGAAATCTTTGTAGTCTCGCTGTTTTTGGTAAAAAAAAAGGATCAATTTTAGAATAGGGGACTCTTTCATTGGGAGTTGGTCCAAGCGTGAGAAAAACATCAAAAAGGAGCTTTCTCCGCAACAAATCCACCCATCTTCAGATTCTGTCTCTGTCTTTCCATCCAATCTTCCAACCCCCCCCCCCCCTCCCCCCCTCCGAAAAGATTAATATAGAAATAACAGAAAAAACATTAACTGGTGGAGTTCCGGGCTGCGTAGTCTATTCCGTCATAAAGTCCAATTAGAAATAGTAATCTATAAAATTAAATCTAACTCTCACCAATCAGCATCACTCATTTCTTGGTAAATAAGGAATACAGGGTGGCCCGAAATGATGTACTGTGTAACCACGGTTACGGCTCTGTAACCATAGTTACTGCCATACTTTAGTTAGTAGCTAACGCTAACAGTACGTCATTCCAGACCACCCTGTATTACTCTTTTTTAAAGACGTCTATTAAAAGGTTTAATTACCCTGGGAAATTATTGTTTAGCAGGTATAAAAAACCTTTAGGAGGATTATAGACGAGATTCTTACATTTAAAGGTGGAAATAACTGTAAAAGGGGAAATAAATAGGGTTAGGTTTAGATAGACTGAGTTGATTAGAAGAAAAGAGACAGGATTTCTGAATAAATTGTCAGATTTAAATATATTTCCGACTGTTTGATGTTTCCATAAAATGGAGCATGATGATTTGGCTAAAACAACATCTTTACTTAAAACAAGGATGGAATTCTAACGACAAGTTAACAAGGTTGAGGAGGAAGGAAGGATACTGAACAAACAGGCCCTTCTTCACATATTTAATCCCAAAATATAAGAATATTAGAAGAGAGAAAAATCAGGGAAGGATAGGGATCTTCTGTTAGAGCCTTTTCTAGATAGATCTACCCTATTTCTGATTTTAATTCCCCCTTTCATAATTACCCCTTTTTCCATGCTATATACATACAAATTCCCCGTATCTTACTCATGCCGTGTTGGTCCTTTTGAGCCATGGGGAATTAATCCTAGAACTACGGTTGGTAGTTTTAATAATTATATAACCAAATATCCCTTCTTTATCCTCGTCCTTTTAGGATAACTCAATGTAGAGTTAGGTTTTTTCTCTCCTGCTGGTAGAAACCTTTTGGAAATGAGGATGAAATCCGTTGTTAATATTTCCTATAAATTATAAAGTAGGATAGAGTAGGATAGAGTGAGGGTGATTGTATATTTTATTATTGATCCCCAGGGTAAAGTTAAACCTAGGAACAAATCCCTTTAAACTACACGTACTCTTCTCAGAGAGATTATTTACTCAAAATAGCTATACATTACCAAGCGCAACCACGAAGGGGTACACATAGCATTAAAGGATAGGAGGGGGTGTGGCTGGGTGGGGACCTGTTTCCCATGTAAAGGATAGGGCTTATCGGGAATTGGAGGGGGTACAAATGTACCCTCGTACCCCCAGTGGTTCCGCCTATGCTATCTTATATAATACCAGTCCTCTTCTAAAATGTTTAACTGAGGCAGATTTGCAAAATACGGATTGTCAAGCGGTAATTGAATGAAACGACGGAATAAAAATATCTTTAGATTAAAAAGATTATTAGGGAAACTGAACTAAACTGAAATGACGCTTTTAACGTCACGTAAAGTCACGAATAATGTCCCCCCTTCTATTTAATCCTGTGTTAAAGTTAACCCCAGAAAAAACTGACAAATTAATTACTGTCCCCGGACGCAATTAGAGACAATAGGGTAATTATCATTATCATTCTTATCCATTACTTCACATCAACAAGGCTGTAATTAATTGTAAGATCGTCACAAGGA
Source organism: Hydroisotoma schaefferi (assembly GCA_034682405.1). Taxonomy (NCBI): domain Eukaryota; kingdom Metazoa; phylum Arthropoda; class Collembola; order Entomobryomorpha; family Isotomidae; genus Hydroisotoma; species Hydroisotoma schaefferi. The sequence continues at coordinate 3,664 of JAQFZX010002070.1, read as the reverse complement.
AATAGAGCTGATTGCTATCATGCATGGGCGCAACCAGCGTGGGTACAAGGGTACATTGTACCCACTAGAATTTTAGATATGCTCTATCCTTTACATGTTAAGCAGGCCCCGCCCACCCAAACCCCTCCCTATCCTTTAATGCTATTGTACCCACTGGTACCAACTCGTGGTTGTGCCTATGATTGCTATTATGATGTTCCCATAATTTGTAAATTTAATGGAAACTTGGTATTTATTTGACAAATTGAAAGCTGTAATTTGGGGATAGTCTTCGTACTCTTGAAGGGTAATGTAGAGGGGAATTATTAATAGAGATTGGAAGGAATAAGGGATTCCTATTTTAAACTATAACTTTTTATCCATTTTAGATTTAGTAATATGCAATTCCAACTAGATAGTTGGACGGGGTTAGTAGTAGTAGCAGTTGTGGAAGGGATTGTAGTAATTGACATTCAAGTCATTATTTGCTGAGAAGGGAGGAATCCGTTTGTTTGCAGATAAAATCCGTCAGCCAGTTAGAATACAAATTCCTCATCAAACCCAAAGTCAACACAAGCTTATCCTTGTGGAAGGATAAGGATTCTCAAAACTACAGAATCATCACAACATTATTATCAGATGAAATAAATACTAAATGGGATTGTAGAACGAACAAGAATTAACCGTTTTAAATGGACGTAACGAAGAGGTTGTCATATTTCCCTAAACCTTGGTTAATTTGTCGAGGTCAGACCTTCTGGATCCTGTTAGGATAATGCCCTATCGAGAAATTAGAATATTTCACGGTTGACCTCATCGCACGCGATAACGAAAGGTCAGACTCATAGACTCGCAGACTGCAAACTCACAGGCTCATAGACTGAAAGACTCGCAGACTCCCAAACTCGGAGACGTTATAACTCGCAGACTGACAAACTCACAGACTGACAGACTCCCGAACTCACAGTCTCTCAAACTCACAGACTCCCAAACTCACAGACTGGCAGACTCCCAAACTCGCAGACTCCGTAACTCGCAGACTCCCAACGGAGACTCCGTAACTCGCAAACTCCCAACGGAGATTCCGTAACTCGTAGACTCCCAAACTCACAGACTCCCAAACTGGCAGACTCCCAAACTCCTAGACTCAGAGACACATCAGCCTTCGGGCATTCATACAGAGTTTTTACAACCTCTTAACAACCACTCTCCAACCGTTTTGGATAACTACAAAATAAATTGGGTATAGTTTTTCCAAATTATACCCAAATGACTAAAAGTACAAAAGAGTCCTTCAACTAATCCGTGTTTACTGATGGGAAAAACTATCTCACTCTGTCTAATTAAAGGGATCCGGTTGTTGGAATGGAGCCATTAACTTAATCCCTCCTTAGAGATTCCAATAATAAACAATTAGCCACTTTTTTTTATCATCCTCATCCTCCTTTCCTACTTCCCAACCCATCATCATCCGCTAAATCTATCTATCTATCTATCTATCCAGAGTCCGCAGGATTAAGTTCGACCTCATCAGGTCCAGCTTTCCAACCCACTTGGCGTAATATTGATGGGCAACTATTGAACAAATAAGGGTTTTATTAGAAGAGAGATGTAGTAAATTGACATGTCCTATTTTAACATTTAACCCTGCTGCAAGTAAGTGTTAGAAAAACCTCCTTAAACACGACCCTCTACCTGATTGAATATCCCAAACGACCCACCTCTCTCTCTCTATACTTTCCGACTATAAAAAAAGGCCGTAAATTAATTGAATAATGAATCCTCCGGATTAATAATAATGTCATCAAAAAGCTGTCATGGAAGGATGTTTAGCCTAACTGGGTCATACCAATAAAAAAGGGTATTGTTGTCTAGGGATGGCCATGTGGGTGCTCTGTAATTAGACGCGGTGAATGGAACGGACCCTTTAATTAATTACACACCGCTGCTTATTCTAACACCAACACCCATTTCTCACCATCCGCTACCTACAGAAATTAATTAAACGGAACTCAAATACACTTACCCGAATATTATTATTGTATCTAGGTAGGTAGGACTACTGGACTGGATGGAATAAATCTTTATTCTTTTTATTGTCACAGATTAGCAAGGCCTTACTTGTATTAATTACCGCAAATCCTGGAATAGTATCCTCCTAAATTACTACCCAAAAACCAGACAAATTATTTAGTATCCCGGGACACTATTGGAGTACCATTGGATTTACTCACTCGTCTCGATCCCTAATAACTCCAGCCAAAGAATGAGTAATGATAATAAAAGGCAGACGGTAATAAATTGGTGAGGGAGATGGGAAACGGTTGCCAAATAAAATTATTAACCCCTTGCCATTTGCCGTCATTAGGAAAGATCCATTAACTCACTCTCAACTTAGTTGTAAATAAACGAAAGTATTCAATGTAGCTTTTAGCAATCTCATTATATTATTTATTTAGTGGGATATTGATAGGGATGTGTGTGTGGTTAAATATCGTCTAAATCAGCGTCCCAATCAACTCATATCCTTGGCCCTTATCCTCCTCTCCTTTACTAGGATAGACCCAGTTTTGGTTCAAACAATCCTCAACAATGAGGATGATGATATAATAATATAATGGATAAAAACCAGCCACCTGGCAAAACGACCCTTCCAACTCCCTTATTACATTTACTATTCAAACTGTGACGAAATTATTACCAAAATCAGCAGAACAACCACTAATGGAACTATCTACTAATCATTACAAGAAACATGGAACCATTTCCATATTTACAATCTCTCCTTTCACAAAAAAGGATGGAATGGGATTGAGAGACAATGGAACATTATAAATTAATAATTTCTACTACAACATAAAGTATGGATAAAGGTTCCCAGTTTTGTGAATTGTGAACTTTATGAAGAGATGGAATGGAATAAAAGATGAATACTGAAATGGTAGAGATATCGTTGGGTATAAAAAAGGATCCCCCGGACTCTCGTCTTTCTTTTTTTGGAAAGATCATCTCCAGATTTATTGGCATTTTCCAGCTCCTGACATTTCCCTAATAATTGTAGCCTCCCTTTAAAGGTGTCCCTTTAATAATAATAAAATATATATAAAGTATTATTATTATTTGGAGTTCCCATCCGACGCCCCACTGACACCGCTCATCATCATCATAATCTTGTCACTATAAATTATCATCTTTATAAATGGGGAAGGGCTATTAAACCGGCTAATGGACACCATATGAGGTAAACATGGACCGGCGGATTTATTATTATTCTCACACAACCTGTCCTTTATTTACCATACCCCAACTAACTATTTGTCACACTAAACTGAAACACAACTTGGAGTAAAGCCTTATTTTTAACATCTTTTAGAGGAAATTGCTACTGACTACTACTTCTACTACTACTACTGCTACTACTACCACTTACTACTACTACCACTACTTCTACTACTACTACTGCTACCACTACTACCACTACTACTACTACTACTAATATTACCACTACTGCTACTACTTCTGCTACTACTACCACTACTACTACTACTACTACTACATCTACTACTACCACTACTTGTGGCACCACTACTACTACTACTACTTCTACTACTACTACTACTACTACTACTACATCTACTACTACCACTACTTGTGGCACCACTACTACTACTACTACTTCTACTAC
>JAQFZX010002069.1:0-22188 GCA_034682405.1 Hydroisotoma schaefferi | reverse complement strand
TATATCTCAAAGGGTTGCAGGGTTGCGCAGATGGAATTTTTTTTATTCGATAGCTAATTTTTTGGACTATTTTTTGGAATACTCCGCTAAGCGGTCTGGTGCGGTCTAGATTCCCCATATTAAACGCTGAACTTTAATATTTGAATCTATACCACTGTGTTTAGGTATGAATAGGTTTTTAGCCCATTCTAGGGCTATATAGGTTGTCATGTCGGTCTGTATGGTGTCTGTCCGTCTGCGCGAGATATCGGAACCTACCCAACCGATCTGGCTGAAACCTCACACACAGTTGGCAATCGTACTAACTAGGTCCTGTGCAAAAGTTGTCCGACCAATCGGACAACCCAATGACCCGTGTGGGTCAAAAAGCCCCATCGAGTAATTAAATGCCTGAAATATATTTTTCTACTTTTCCACCAAAATCACAAATCTATATATAGTTTGGCCCAAATCGACAGTTTGAAGACCCGTGGGGGTCCGAAAACCCCATTGGGTAATTAAATAGCCTGAAATATATTTTTCTACTTTTTCACCAAAATCACAAAAATACAAATAGTACGAGAAACACAAGATGTTGAGAAAGAACGGGTGTATGGGGGCTGACCCCCACGTTTAAAAATAAAGACCGATACAAAACATAAATGTGTTAAACAAGACAAACGGCTGTAAATGACGCGTGTAAATAAAAGCGCTCAGGAATGGGCTCTGCTAGCTGCACTTATAGGTTTGTTTCTCTGTGTCGTTACTTTTATGTTCATATGAGCTGTTTTAATATGCAAAAATGCAACGAGCAAGAAGTTAACATGTGATATGTGTTGGTTGGAGTAAAGTTTAGCTTTTCATGTTAGAGACCCTAAATCCTGGTAATTTGCTGAGGAGTTGAACATTTGGCTAAGCTTTAGAGGTTCATAAATGTAACTTTTCTGCTAGTAAATCAACGCGCTGCCCAATTATACATTTACCCTCATCAGTGCAATATTTCTCAGCGCTATCCTAATGATTAAGTTGTTTGAAAGTCGAATTCGCTATCACACAAGCCAAAAACTATATTGAAGTCGACGGTATTGTTTTACTTCATGTCTAAGGTGCAAGCTAATGTATCCTTAATTACTTACTCAATATTTTCCCAACTGCTGTTGTTTTCCCTGCTACTTATTTGTTGTCTCATTTTATCAGAAATGTAAATAAAAGGGCTATTATTTTACCTCCTCTGTCTCTGTCTGTTTCCTACCTTCTTTCTAACTTGGGTTCGTATCTGGCTGTCTATGTATGCGTCTAATATAGTCTTCCAGGCACTGCCTATTTAACTTAATCCGCAAGAGCTTCTGTTGGGGAATTTGCATTCTTATGTACCAACAAAAGATAACAGAAGAACCCATTCCGGATTTGTCAATTACAGATGCGGCAGAAGCAAAGAGAAACGTCTGAATCTTACGATGAGACTCGTCCTCTGTCTGACACCTCGGAGTACGACAACAATTCCTCTATTGTCACCCTCCGAGACAAGCATCGAATCCAGGTACATTCAATTCCAACTCCAAGTTCCAGCTCCAAAGCATCGTCATATCCATTCAACGACCCTACCCTACCCAGAAATTTACTAAGCACAGAATATCGAAGAAAAAAGGGCTTAAACGAACTGAACCTTTTAAAGTAAAGATGGAAATCTAACGACAAACCTGGACTTTATATAACCAAAGAAAAAAAAGTCATCGTTCTGTATTATCAGCCCTTCTGGATTTTTTTTCATTTCGAAGCAAACCTATAACTTTGACATACAGACAGACGCAAGAAATTATATTATTTATTCTACTATTACCTATTATATTGGACGTATTCCCCAGTTGCTACTAAATAGAAAATTCTTATACAAGCGAAAAACATACATTTAGAACTTCCTCTTGTCTGCAACCTTTCAAAATTCCATTCTGTTGAGCTCTTCAATCTGTCTTTGAGTGAGCTACAAGTTGACAGCTTGCGTACTTAACTATACATTTTGTTGTATTATAGATGAGTCATAAGTTTATGACTTTACTACTTCTAGCTGCCTCCTGTTTGTCGAGTTATACTTTCCATTCTGACTACTTTTGACAGCCTGAGAGAAAGCTTGGGCTTCTTTTTAAGGGCTTTTTAGCAGCCTCCATCCTGCTTTATTTGATACCATCCAACCTTATAATGGGTATACCCATTATATCCAAAACAGTCGTATATCCACAGCGATATGTCAATAAGGGTGCAATAAAAAGCTACGCATCTGAAGTTTGATTGTTTGTAGATGCTTCATCATTTCGGATTATAGGTGATGGGTGTCTTGTAGAGTTGAGTTGATAGGAGAGCTTTCCTTTTAAGTGGGAAGGAAAATGAAAATGAACACGTAGAGCAAAGCCAGAATACGTTTTTGCTAACAATGACAGTTTCGCGTTGACTTTTAGTGGAAAAGAGAGTGATTGGATCAGTACCCTTTATTAGTCTTGATTTTTGGTGGTGTAGTAATTTAAGACATGGAAGGAATTGAGGGACGTTTTTGCATGTTTAGATTTTATAGTGATTTATTGAATTGTATAATAATATTTTTTTACTTTATTCGTACTTAGCTTAATGTGGAAATTTTATTTACCATCCTGCCGTTTATGGCAAAACTAACTAGGTATATAGTCTGCATATCCCCATGCTTTGCTGCCTTAACGTTATGAGATTAGATTTTTGCATGCCGTTTTACGTCGGCATTTCCATAATTATGCAGACTATAGGACAGGGTTATGATCTCAGATTTCTGGATTGTATCTTATGATAATATTTTTACTTGCTCATCCGGAAAATGCAAATAGACCACAAAATCTAATCTCGCCATGTGCCGACCATGATAACTCATTTTTCAACATTTTAATTCCGGTCACATAAAATTTCAGCTTGTGAAATACAAGATATTTATTTTTTGTTGACTTTTTATACTTGGCGTTGTTACAAAAAGTCCTGCCAAATGAATGGATTGGCTTATCTGTCGTTTATGGTTTCAGTTGTTTGATGGTATTTTTATTTATGGAAAAGTATAGCGTAAGCAAGATTGAGAATTGAGTGTGAAATGATGTTTGCAACCAGACACCATCCGCAATCGGATATGCATAAAAACATCTGCATTTCTGACTATTACTGCTTCATTTTACAGCATACAGCTACAACGCTACAAATTTGCAAGACCTATCTCAAGGCTTGAGAATAAAGTCCTTATATACTTCGCCTTTAATCATACGTGGTGGAATCGATTATTTTTGCTTTGAAGTTTTTCTCACATAAAAAATCGAAGTACAGCTGTGTTTCTACATTTTTTTAGTATTGAATTCATCTAATGCTATTTTGGGATTCTGCATACTGTACCGCACATCTTGTTTGTTAGGCAATTTACTTAAAATCCTTTCACCAAAATAACCGTGGGTAAAATAAACAATGAATAAAAGTGCAATGAAACGTAAACGTGGTATTAATAGTATTACTACGACGAAAAACGAGATGAGCTGACTCAATCAGTAGGTACTTCTTTACCCCTCTCGACTCATACTTGACGTAAATTGCCTACATAAACCCCTTTTCTAAGCAATCAAGATTGATCTGTTACTTTATTTCTTTTAGAGTAAAGCATAAGAGTTGTATTGTGTTTGCCCATATTCCCTTTTTGTAAAGTTGTACTTAGTTATGTGCTAAATTATCTTCACAGAACGGATTCCCATGTCTGCTTCACGACCAATGCGTTAGAGAGAGATAAACAAAACTGTAATGTCGGAGTCTTTTGTGTAGTCAATTCTACCCCAAACGAGTATCTTTTCTAGTTGTTATCAAATCATAAATAGGGGATAAATTGGTATCCAGAGAGTCCTTTTGAGTTGTGTATTAACATGAGCCATGGGAATGTATTTGAATTGTGTTTCTAAATTATCGTTTGTACTTTCAACAGAATCGTCCACTAACGCGTTACTTGCCTGTTAGGGGGGATGAGGATGATTTTGACTTGAGGGCACATATTGAGTCATCCGGCCATCAGTTGGAGTTGTGTCCCCATGTTACCGTTACTAGTTCAGCAGCACGTGGATTTCTGTCGAAACTGGGAAGCCGATTTCACAACTGGAACAAAAGATGGTTTGTTTTTGACAGGCAGACCCGCATGCTTTCCTACTTCACGGATAAAAACGAGAAGAAGTCCAAGTCAAGAGGTGGAATACATTTTGAGGTAAATGCCTAATTATTTTAACTAACGTCGATGCAAACATACAATAGGGTTGAATTATTTGTAGATAATTTAATGGTTCAGGTAGTTGTACTTTATTTAATTACGATGTACTTTAGCAAAGACAGGTAGTTGAAAATTCAGAGTCCGTATTTGTATTTTTAGGATGAATCCATCGTTATTTTGCATTTCCTACGTTGTTGGGAAAAGGATATGAATTTATCGTCAAATATAGGCCTCATATTTCTGTAATACGTGTGCGGTTTTTGGGCCCTTGGATATTTTCAAGATAGACTTTGGAAACAATAAGAAGTTTGGAGGAAGCTTAATGAAAAAACAAAAATAAACGTATAATCTGCCGAAACGCGTGTTGAAATTTTTCGTTCATGTTTATCCCAATTTCATTTCAATTATCTAGTCACCACGTCATGGCCTGTTTGCACTGCAATATTAACTGCACACGATTGAAATCCCGTGTAAATATGTAGGAAGAAAAGCTTATCGCGTATTTTACGTGCAATATTTTATTTTGAGCATTTATATGAAATTGCTTTCAAATTTATGATAAACAAACATTTGAAGCTTGCCGTTTTAATTTTTAACAAGTGGAGGTTTACAATATTCATATTTAAGTCTTGTGTTACATGAAATATATAGAATTTAATATAAAATTACTTCCTTAAAACATTTTATAAGTTGTTGCACACTTAAATTATATGCTGAGTTTAGACTGGACAATTTCAGTAATTGAATTTTACAAATCAAAGTAACATCTCAACCAGCAGTTGACAGGAATTGCCGTTGTTGATGTACCTATATTAAGTTATGATCATTTTCTCCTTAACTGCATAAAAAACGTCCTCCTGTCTACATAAAATAAGCAAGCACTAACGCAATCCACCACACTAGAGTATATAATATCCAACTTTCGCCGCATTAAAAAGTTTAATTTCCGCTATACAGATCTGAATAAGTACTTGAAAGTAAACTTTTCCAAAGTCTACATCTGCCGATACAAAGCGTCGTATTTCTTTTCTCAACTTTTTCTTCCATAAGTTAGATAACTTTTGCCTAACTGCTGCCGGTCTAACTGCCACAAACGACTACTACACTAAACATATTATGCACAGTTGTTGTACCTAATCCCATATAAATCAATTTGTTCTGCATCCCTTTGACATTTTTATCATGCAGGCAATCGAAGAAGTTTATGTGGACCATTTGCAATCTGTTAAGTCACCAGTGCCGAAACTTACTTTTTGCGTGAAGACCTACAGCCGTGTGTACTATCTCCTGGCCCCAAGTGCGGAAGCCATGAGGATGTGGATAGACATTATTTTCACCGGTGCCGAGGGTTATAAAGAATTTAAATGTGCTTCTTAAACCTTCTCATTCCTTAACAAAGTCCTTCGCATCTCTTCCTGCTTGCCGTCCTTCATCTAAATTGAAAATCTTCCAACTTGACCATCCTCGAGGCAGCCAAGAGGACCTGAGAAGGAAAAACGTCGCAGTGCCAATGCCAATAAAAGCCTAAGTAAACTACTCTTTAGGACTACTCGATGAAATGCCACCTCCACAAGGGTCTGCTTTAGCCGATCATTGTTTGGATGGATGGATGGGATGAGGAGAGCCAAAAGTATAGATTTAATAATATGGAATTCTATCCACGTTACAAAAACATTTCTCCGCTAACATCGTCCAAGAAGAATTTACTTTAGAAACATGAATGAAGGGAGGAAGGAGCATAAAGAGGAAAGTCAGTGCCAAGTCAAACTACCAACCAAGTGCCATTGTATCTGATCTGTATGACCCAACATTGTACTACTCCCTTCTATTAGCCACCGACCTGAGACATTTTTGTCCCTTAATCTTCCCAAAGTGCTCCTCATATTTTTATATTGTGGGTGTCAAGTGTAGCTATATAAACGTGTCTCTCTGAATGTGCAAAAACTGGGAAAGGGTTCAATTTGTCTCCCAAACTGACTAACCAGTAACTGGCAATCTGCGATTCTCCACCATACGAACGCTTTGACCCGGGGTGTTCCCTGTAATGGAAATGATAGAGTGCCGCAAAAGAGGATCAAACATCTATCTTTTAGAATGATGACCTGTCGTCTTACAATCCGATTGAGAGGGTTCCTTTAGGTTTCGTTTGGCTTTAAACTCTTGAACTGGGATATCTGAAAAAGAACCTTTGTGCCTTCTTGGGTCGTGCCTGTGATTTCTGGATTCTATTTGCCAACAGTTTTTTAACAAAATAGTTTTAATATCTAGGATGGCTTCTCTTTATTACTAAACTAATGATATCCGGAGTCCAACTAGAGTTTATTTTGAGTCTCTGTTTAGAAAGATCCATTTAAAGCATTTAATTTAAAAGTAACGTATAGAAGTTAAACGTATTCTAATAAGTGTAGGATTTGCAGTATTAAAATTAGTTTTCTGAAATGAGAGGAATAAATTATTTTCCATGTGAATATCCAACTGAAATTAGTAGGGCTAAATCATTGGAAATCCGGCCTTGTTTAATTTTCAGTCAGGGAGGAGTGTACTTTTATAATTAGGACCGAGGGTTCGACTTGTATAATTAACGAGCTTCTGCAATACATCTGTCACGTAAATTAGCTGGGATTCAGACATTGAAAGGAAATGAGCAAGGAAGGAAATCAGTTTAATTTGCAAATGTCCTGGTTTCGGTGTTTCCCAGCAGAATTCATGCATCCAGCCAGAAACGGGTTTATAATGGGATTGAAGTGGTGGAAATTTCGAAGGACATGAATGAAGTAGAATCCATCCAGGGTTTGATGTAATGTACTGTCACTACGTTTCAGAGTCAGAATTCCATGCACACCAACTTGTAATGACATGTTTGCCTTTTAGTTTTGTCTGAATGCTTAAGATAAATGATTTTTTAAAGTTAACGTTATGTCAGTGCAAACGGTCCGTTTTCTGGAGAAATTTATAGAAAATTCTAGTCGCCAAAAACATTTGAAATTTAAATGCCATACACTGGTGAAAGTAGTATATTAAGTGCAATATCAATGTCGCAAACATTATTACGTTTGCACAGGATAAAGTTAAAGACTTTTTTAAGTTGCCTATTATAATTAGTTTTAAAGCTTATTTGGTACAATGTAGTAATGTTACGAAGACAAATGATATTTATAAGTGTATATTTTTGCCAGCTTAAGCACGCAAAGTTCGGATTCCGTAGTTTAAAACTAAGTTAGTCTCCGTAAGCTTACATTCAAGTACTCTGCCTGTGGCCCATTTAAGTTTAATGTAGCATTCAGTAGAACCATTTCACTTAAATTAACAATAATATGAATACTATATTTGTCAGCTACTTCTTAACTTCCGTTATAAAAGCCCATGCATGACAATACTTCTACGGATTTTTCAAATTTTAAAACCAAGATATACCTCCAACGAATTTAAGTAGACTTTAGATATAGTAATAAACAATTAAGAACTTTTGATTTTGTTTAACTGTATCTTATTTAAAAATGTAGTTGACCTCGGATTTGGTTACCAGCCTCGGGCTTAATATGTATGCAGCTTTTATAAAGAAAGTATATAACACACTTAGTTCATACTGTGGAGTTTTTTTTATTGTGTATAACAGTATTAGTAGTGAATTTAACCATACCTTCTACGGCCACAGCCTTAACAACGCCTTACATGGAAGGACAAAAGTACTGTGAGGAACTTTAGTCTTCCATTGACATGCGTTTCCGGTAAATTAGAATTTAATTCCTTAAGTAAGTCAACTAAACAAATGTAAACGATATTCTATGTAATGTTTATACTTAACTTTAACCCTACTGCATTGTGTTATGTTATATTATCAGCATAATCTTGCTGTTGCTACCTTCAATAGACTTGGCTGCATCTGCCCCTGCCAAAATAAGAGCAGCACATTAATGATACAGGTACTGTTCTTAGACCTTAGACGATAATGTAATATTTCATCTAACTACCTAAACTCTGTATGTTTGGGCATTGGGCTACTGAGTGGGCATTTGAAGAAATATGAATAAAGAAAAATTTTAGTGACCACTTCATAAATTGTATATTGGTTCAGGGAATATTGTAGATTATTTGTAGTATTATTAGATGTACTACGTTTAAAGTATAATATTACAGCATGTCTATCCATTTCAACCAAATACGCGATTTATCTGGGCCTCGCATTTATTATTAAATGTAATAAATGTACTGGTATCACCCAGGTGTATTGCATTTAGGCGAACCCCAAACAAAATATGAGGTTTATTTGTACTTAGACGAGGGAGGATTATTTAAAAAAGATTCATATTAACAAACCTTACCTTATGTCAGCAACAATGGACAGGAAACATGGCCTACTTCCTTCCGCTTCTAGATAGACTATGGTTGCTTCTAAGTATAAAAGGGGAATCTTTCAGCAGAGATTTTCTTCAGACTTCATAATCCATCTAAAATTTAGCAAGCTTTGCAAAAAAATAAGATGAAAAGAAAAAGGGATGAAGCTTTCCCCCCCCCCCTTTCGTATTCAGTCTCCCATTCACTATAGCTAGAAAGGTGCTTCTTCTCTACTACCTGCCTGTCATTCTTTTACGGTTGAACGCAACGGAACGATGCGATGATGGAAAATGGCAATGGGATTAGGATTTCTACAGATTTCCCATTCCGATCCTTTAAATGTAATGGCTCAGAAGAAGAAGAAGAAGAAGGAGCTTTGATGGAAACGAGACGGGTTTATTTACTTCTTTGAATTCAAAACGGAGATTCTGCTCCGTCCGACAAAACCGGCATAAGTTCCAGTCAATATATCCTAACCTCACATTGTGAAGAAAATAAAAATACTTCCCTATGAAATATGCTCCTGCTGTGGATATGACCATCTGCTGATCTAGAGTCGCAGTTGTGTGGAAACCCAAATTTGTAAGCTTCTTAAATATAATTCATGCAAAAAGTTTTCGATAGGCGTATGCATTTTTAAGCAGTAATTTTGGTTCATTTAAAAAGATGCAAGATAGAAAGGAAAAGGAGATGGTGGCCTATTATATGTAACATACACTGTGACTGCGATACTGGGCATCCCCATTTAAAGCATTATTCCAGATCTTCTTCATTACTTTCATCAGGACTTGCTCGTGGTTTTTTATGAAGAATTGGGAGTAATCCTTACGAATAGCAGCAGTAATTCGCCATCATATTATATTATAACAATCCCATAAGTCTTATGCACATGTAAGTTATTTCATCAGCAAGACACGTTAATAAAGTTCAAGTTTCAAGTTTCATTCCCCTACGTAGCATGAACTAAACCCTCGTGTCAACAAATATTTACTATAGAAAACGTAAACAATCCAATAATAATGTTACTAACTAACGAAGCCTATTGAGAAACAAATAGAGATTTATCAAGATAAGCCAACGTTTGCCTAAGCATGGAATAAATAAAATAATAATAATAACTTGGTACTGTAACGAAGAGGGAAAGGAAGAAAGGATAAACATCCCGATTAGCAAGTAAGGAGTGAAATGGTAGTCGGTAGACCCTTCTAAATAAACAAAACTTGTGTTAAGTTACTTCATTGTTGCATTAAATATTTTATATTTGCAGAGGGATGTAAGAATAGCATGTATTGAGTGAGAGCTTGCGGGTTAAATTCCACTGTTCCTGGTAAAAGTAAATCAATGAAACGAGATTTAATAAAACTAGATGTATTTGCTGAACGCGATAGTGGAGTAGTAGTGTAGATAACGGGTATTTTGAGGAAGTAATCATTATAATTAATGAGCCACGGTGCCCATGAATCGCTACGGTCTTTTCCCCTCTCACTTCCCATTAAATTTCACAACCAACCGTTCGCATTAATCGATAGAATAGAATTTTGCAAGACTCACTAACCATATATTGAAGGTATGTCTGGTCTGTCTTCACCATACACCATTTTTCCATGTAAAAGACGACCTACCGACCGGCCCATGACCTAAAAATGTCTCTGGGTAGTAACAATTGACTGCGGCGCTTGGTCATAATTCTACGTAAAGACCAAGAAAGCCATCACCAGCCGGCAGTCGAAACTTGGTACATTTTTTCATTCCTCTAGTCTTTTCCAGTAATAATAGCATTATAGTTTCTACAAGAGAAATAAAAGCTAGCCTGGTGTGAATCCTACTGCTGGTGGCGGAAGATGTATTAAAGATGTCTCCAACCTGATCTATGGGATTGATCGAGGATGAAAATAAAATTGGAAAAAAAATATCTTTTGGAAAGGGCCTGTAAAAAGTTTGTAATATAACGTAAAAAACTTCTAAAAAAATCTATGTTGCATACAGTTGTTCCAAGGGGTTGTTGAGTAAATGGATTTGGCACTAGACCGTTTGGAAAAGAGCTGGGATGAATTTTATTGTTCGACAGAAAAGATGACACACCGTCAGGATGTCAAATACTTTACTGGTATATCTAGTGTTTGCAAAGTAGACAAAGTTAAGGGCCTCGTATAAACTTTCATTTCATATCTATATATTGAATTTGCTGAGAGAAACTGGGAAATTTTTTGGGTCCGACTTTAATTTCCTCACTCCTCTCAGTTAACATTTTGCGAATTCACTTAATATCCTTTCTTTTTTGGAGTGATTAGTTTCTGGTCAAACAAACTAATCGAATTGCGAAAATGCCTTTACATGCATACGACTTTCGTTTTCCCTTTATTAATAAGAATTGTTGAATTGCTAAACAGTAGCCTGGATTGTTTACGTTGACTGAAAATAATTCATAAGATAATTTGTTTGTTTTAAGAATTAAAAAAACAGTTATCACGTCGATTAAATGTATTTAAAGACCAATTCGTAGCTGCGCTGTCTCTCTGTGTGCTGTGAGATACTATTCAAGCACTGCTTTCTAAAACGTATACGTTAGAATTTGAGCATTTTTGCCACACTGTTGTTTAATGATGTTTATCAAATCAATCGATCTTGGTCATTTCAGAGGGTAAGTGATAAAGGAAAAGGACCACGAATTTTTTGTGATCCGGTTGATTTTTTTATTAGATATATCAGTGATGTCCTGGTTCAAAGTTTAGTTTACTATTAGAGTGGTATACTTAGTTCAAGTCACCAGACCAGAGTATAGCAGTTGTAGGTCATCATGAGATAAGACACTCGATCACCGGAGTAGCAGAAGTGCTTCAGGCAGGCGAGAAAGACGTCCACTTCTCCTCCAGCATGAAAATGACACGTCATTTAATTCCTTTTTGAAGTAGCACTGCTCTTGCATTAGTATCTAAACCAGTCATGACATAGACTAAGGCATTATAGATGCTCTCTCTGCAGTGCAGTACCAGTAGTGGAGATCGTGGAATTGTGACAAGCCGATCAATCAATGTGAGCTCAAAAGATAGTCTGTATAATTGAAGTCAGGCTGACTGATTCCCCACAATTATGGGACTTTTTTGCAGAAGCTTTTACCAGTAGCTCTGCCGGTTCGATGAGCCAGAGTGGCGTTTCAATGGTAGTTTAATCAATACATCATATGATTTCAAATGTATTTGGTTTCATTATATAGATATTGTCGTATCCGTACCATAATAAGCTTACCAAATTTTCAGCATTCAGCAACCCGCTGCAATTCAGCACATGAAAGCGGGCAACGACTCAGATACGATATTTTATTGGGCAGACACCAAAATGAATTGACTTAGCCTATTTACATTTAATTCAGTTCTCTCACGGTTATTAGTTAAGCTCATATGAACTATAGGTTGAAATATTGGGCCAATCCGATCAACACAAATCATCGAGCTTCTATATGTACTATATTATGCAACGTCGTTTTTTAGAACATCTGGAGACAGTGTCATTCATTTGGTTTCCATTATTCACCAATAATTATGTTATTGATTTGAGCTTGAGATTTGAGTGGTTTCATGATTTATAGCCTTGTGGCTTACCTTTAAAATGCAAAATAAATAAGATCGGGATGAATTCAAAAGAAAGTATCTTCTTCGCCCGGAATCCATGATTTTATTAAAGCCAAAAGCAGTACAAGCTGCAAATATTTTATGAATTTTGTGGCTGTGCCTGACGTGAAGTAGACTCTCGTGACTTCCCATCATCTTATTTAATTGCAACTGTATTTGCAAAAAGCCTTGATGCAAAGATTGTTTAAGAGATCGCAAATTTAAGAACAATACTTAAATTATATCATACATTTTGTTTTTCAGTATTAAAACGAAACGAAACTTCGGAAAGGCTAGCTACACTTCTGTCAAGCTGTGGTTGGTTTTAGATAGTGACCCAATTTCTTAAGTGTACTTCGCTACGTTTTATACCCGTTGCCTTTCTTCCCCTCCTGGATTACTGACCTAAACGTTAAAAAGATTTATATCCCAAAACAATTCACTGATAAACGAAGCTATTTTTGGCATAGAAATACAGGAAAGCAACTTAGTCAGTAAATTTCTGTCATTGTTATTGCTGTGGAGGCAGTTTGTTGGTTTTACAGATACCACTGTTTTAGCTACAAAGTAGGTTTCTTTGATAGAGTGGGGTAAATTTTAGACTTCCAGGGTTCAAGTTTTGGTGTAATCCGACTTCGAAGACTACTGAACGAGAAAGTTGAAAGTTAGACAGAAATAAAGAGAAAGTGGCACTTCGTGATCATGTGGATTTAACGCTTTTCTTTTTAGTATCTAGTAACTTAAAAGTTGGTAGCCTTTTTAGAGTAAATAATTTCTTACTTCAAGTTTATGAAAATTAGTGATAAAAAATGTGTAATTAAGAAGTCAAAAATGTGTAGTTAAAATTATGTTGACAATTTGGGAAACTTCTAAGCATTAAATATATAAAAGTTTCTTCTTTCTTTGGCTAATGGTATTAAAAATAAAACATTAAGGTCTTAATTTAATGACTGGCTTGTTTTATTTTCGCATTAATCTATGACTCATTAAATAGCCAAGACGTTTCTCTGACTCGGAATTGCTTTCCTTCGTATCAAATGGAGTTAAATTCAATCTAAATCTTCAAAAGCGTGCTTCCATTAACTATTTTCTTTCATGAATTCCTGAAGTCATTCATTTATCCGTGTTTACTTAAGTCTATTACAGGCATTACAATAATTTCAGAATATCTCACAATTACCCGATGTTAAAGAATTATATGACGTTGATTTAGCGTAATAATACTACTATAACGCCGTACGACAAACGTTCTAGTTCTCAAGAGGGCATGAGAAAAGTAAAACTGGCTCAGGACGGTTTTAACAGAATCCGTTGCTCCCCTTCTTTGTTGTAAAGTTCTCTTCACTCAAAAACGGAAGAAAGCAATTCTTCCGAGTTTCTTCGGATTGAGAGGAAATGTGAAAAGGAAAATTTATTGTTAAGGAAGCCAGATCGTCATCAAACCCCTAAAACAAAAGTCCAACTAACCCACTTTTATAGCATTCCATTGAATTCCATGTCTGCAAATGAAAGATCCGACCGACCGACCGTCAAGTGAGCAAATTGTTCACGGCAGTTGAAGTTGAAACAGACAAGAATATATAGCCGTGTTAAACCTTTTCTCGGCCAAACCAACATGAATATAAAAGAGCAAGTTAACTTAAGATGAAAGCAAATGGAATGGTTGGAGCTGAATTGAAGTGGAACTAGTTCAGATGGATGAATCCAACCGTCCAAAGAATCCCGATTATTGCCAGCTAAATCCATATCCTTACAGACCGTGCCGACGGAGCTGTATGAATTTATTTAGCTCTTAGTACAGACAGCGTAGCATTGAACTGTCTAGTTTATGTAGAAAAGGAGTGGAAAAAACAAATTCCGGACAAACAGAAAGCTCAAAGAAGGATAATTTATGTGATGTTTCCATCGACAAAGCAGTTAGTAAATGCGTCGCTCGAAGATGAACTAGTTCTAAATCTATGAAAAAAGTAGTAAGCATTAATGGGATTTCACAGCGTGATGATGGGATATGTCCCAAGGAATTCTCCCTTGCTAATAATACTGTGACGAGCTCTTACTAAATCCACTTAGTACTTTCTTTTCGGTAACAGCCAACTCACTCCATAATGAAAGTAATGCAACTCTCTACAACTCCGTTGTTGGTGGTTGACTATCGCTTTTTATTTTCCTGTGGCGACGTCGTCCTTCTTTTAATATACATTTGTATTATGTATACAACCCTCAAGCAATACAATCCACCGAGTGAGTAAGATTCAATGTCCTTTATTATATGAACGACTACTAGCACGGATGGGTACTCTGGAGACTGAAATCCACGCAAATTTTGTTCTACCGCACGTTCAACTTTCACTACCAAAGGCAAAATATCCTCTGAGAAAGTCGGATGGCTCCATGGAGTCCTATAGGGAATGATTACTTCGAGACGGTTTCCGCAAATGATGCAAAACTGCTTTCTTCATTTTACCAGGCTTTTTAACTGCAGAGGATCCTGCCTTTCCGTGTGTTCAATGTTTCCTTCATTCAAAATAATGATAAAAACCTCATCTCATCTTGTCTCTTTTTCCGAGTTTTTTTCTTTCCTTAGTGCCCATCCTCCGATCATTTTCTAATCTTCCCTTATCATTTCTCTTCAACTCCGAAATCCGATGGCTTATTCCCCCCTGATAGGCAGGGTGAATGGATTTCTGGGGAACTAGCATCGAATTGGATATTAAGACGAGGAACTGAATTAACTCGAGGGCTCAACATTAGCATTAGCACTATAACGCCCGTGTGGGATATCGCAGTATACTAAATCGCCTGGATAGATACCCGTAACCCTGTAGATCCTTAGCTTATACCAAGCATCCTTGGTGTACACTGTTATATAAAATAGTGCAGAGCTAAAACTTGAGACTTGAGAGCTCAAGATCTTCGAAGGAAGGGAAGTGTATTAGCTCGTATCTTTGGTTGACTTGTTTTGAATCAACTCTATTACTTACCAACAAAGTCACGTTGATGTACAACATTTTCAAAGGATTTTTTTACCTCTTTTGGGACTCCCACATAGCTAAAAGTAGAGAAATACGCAGCGTTACACGGATAAAGGGGAAATTTCCTATTAAAACCTATTGTAAAATATATTGTAAATATAAGCCATTTTATAATATAAATATCTGTATAATGCGCCTATTTTTCCCTAAAGTGGAAAGCAAACAAAAGAGAGAAAGTGAGATAAGTAAGTGCCTTCGGGAAGTTAGTGTTAGTAGTTCCCGGTTTATGTTAAAGTTCACCCTTTCTTCGAGTAAGTCCCTGTCAAAGTATTATGGTTTGTAATAGGACTACTAACAGTAATAATAGCAAGCTGTGGATGGTCTACTCCATTTAATATCAAAATATAATATATTTTATCTACCGTTTTTATTCCTCTTTAAGTTACTTTCTGCTTGGCTACTAATGTGATATGATTGATGAGCTATCCTACGGCAATTATGAAAGACTACATGCGTACACAAACACAAAGGGTGAGGATTGCTTGGTTGAAAACGAGAGGGAAAGTGGCTCTGTTGAACCCTTCTAGAAACTCTGACATGACATGCCAAGCTAAATCCTTTAGAGTTCAAGTGGTCTTTTTCACTTTGAAAACTATCTCCTGAATCGTCATTCCACCCTACGACGTCCATAAATTCCCTAGTTAAACTTGCATAAATTTAAGCTGCAACTTCATGTGTCAGAGCTCAGGAGAAAGACCTTCAGTAAAAGTAAAAGTCATCATCCCCATTGCATTTGCTCCCACGTTTTTTTTCAGTAGTAAGTATACTATGCATAATCTTCTTAAATGTCCAGCTACGTATTCAATTTATTTTATAACAAACTTTGAGGGTCTACAGAAGTTTACATTCACTTAAATATGTTACAATCATTTATATTCGCTTGGTTCCCAGAGGATAGTGAGCTTACTCGGGGTAATAAACTGGTTTGGTCATCTAGCACATCTAAGCAGCAGTCTTTACTCCTGGTGGATGGGAAAGTCGGAGCTTAAAAAGAAGTGAACATGCTACCACTTGTTTGGTTATTTTCCTACTACGGTCATATTATGTACAGCTATTTATACGAAAGCAAAGGCAGAAAGAATGGACTACTCCGGATGGAAAGCACACAATCGGTCAGAACGAACGAACGAGGGGTGAAAAAGCCTTCCTGCTTGTTGAAAACACAATATTAAGAGGATGGTGGTAAAACTAAGGCGAAAAACAAATATGATACACGAACCATAAGCCAGCACAATTTGCCCTCACTTACTTGGTGAGATACACTATTGCATTTTTATCGTATATTTGTGTATGCTGAAAAACAGACTACATTGATGATAAAAGCTAGAAAAAAGTAATATAAGAACTGTAACCATTGCAGAACAACAACTGTGGAGAATTTTTTCGTTGTATAGACTCAACTCGGGAAACGGTTTCATGACAAAAGGGATTTATACTTATGAGGGTGAAATAAAAATCCAACATGATATTTTTTACTTTATTGTACTCCTTAAAGAACAACAAGAGTAGGAGGAGAGAAATTCAGTTTTCAGCATCATCCCCGTCGTTCGTAGCACATAACGTGGTAGTATGTAGTAGTAAGTGTTACTTTCTTCTTACTCATGGTAGGTAAGTAGGACTTTACATTCTTTTACTTTATGTTCTAACATAGGTATTAAGTATGAGGGAACAACATCAACAAGCCTTTTTCGACTTAACTTTCTCTACACTATATACATGCATCCATATGACGCATAATACGAGGTAATAACAATATATCAATTTTAATATTACACAGATGTATAACTATAGCACAGGGGCACATTTTATAACTAGTAATAACAATAATAATACAAAGAGAGCTTTGTATTTGTTTGCAGACGTATTCATCATAATCATATGGTATTACGGAGTCAACTCGTTCTCCTTGTCAGCGATTCAGTCACGATTTAAGGGGCAATAATGAAAGTGTACGTGGACCTAGAGGCAAGTACGCGCTTCTGGAATGTCAGTAAAACTGAATGTAGGTAATGTAAAAAGTATGGGGATGTGTGGTGTGTAGTACTTACTTAGAAACTGCAAACATCGAGAGCTATTAACATCAATTTTTCAAAAGGATGATACTCGCTAGCTATTGTATAAAATGGTGGTTTGTATTTTTTCTTCCAAGAAAGTACACGTTCTGACTTTTACTTTAACGTGTCCAAAGCTCTTATAGTGTAAAACCTGTACTTAAGTACTTTGATTCCAGACAAGATACTTGGCTTGACCAAGGAGTCAGAAAACCATATGCCTATACGTAGCAGTGTATTACGGCAGCAGGGATTTTATTTGAGGTAAGGTGAGTCCACCACGGACATTACTTCATGATTGCTTCGTTTGTATCATAGGTTTTCAATACTACGGGGGTAATTTTGGATTTGCACGAATCATTAATTCCGACACATTATTCAACCTGTCGTTGCGGTACACTTTGGTTGTGTTTTAGGAAAAGGCTCGCAGGGCTTATGAAACTTTTTTTCCAGGTTCAGCTGAAGCTTTTATGTAAGCTTGATTTGCCATGACACATGACTGGATGGATCAGCAGGCCTTTTAAAAGCTACATTAAAGTGTTGGTAGTTTCTGAGGTAGCTGTGTGTTGTATTGTGTGCTTGTGGTTGTTTGTACAGTCCTGCCGGAGATAGCTTCATCTGGGTCATGTAAAATCAATAAGTAGAAGAAACTCCCAGCTTTGAACCAAACCAGCTATTCGAATCGAAAGTAGAAAATCAACATCAAATCGATTTTCTGTAATGTATTTTGATGTAAAGTAGAGAGCTTCTTTACAACATTGCATCCACAGCTACAGAATTAAACCTCGAAGGGTACACGAAAAATGCATGAAGATAGCTGATAATGTACAAAATTAGGCTGGAAACATAGCCGGTTTTGTTTTACAGCCATCTAAATATTTGTTTCCGACCCATCCTACTGGCCATATACATCACACATAATTCTGACGACAAATTCAAATAAGCCAACTCCTTGAAATCCAGCACGTTAGTCCACAAAGGAAAGAAGAAGACAGGATGGATAGTACTGGAGTGTAAGCTCTGGAACTGGCGGCGATGGAAATCGAATAGCTAGCTTGAGTTATATTTAGAAGAATCGTTCCTTCATGAATCCCTTTGTTGTTCTTGACGAAAAACATGTACTCGCCAGCATCTTCGGATGATACGTTTAGAATAGTCAGCACTGCCAAGTAGCAATCCCCAATTTTCTCGTTTCTCTGTAATATAAGGAAAACACAGGAAATTATTGAGCATTTCTTTCTAAAATAATCAATTTTACTCCCTTCTACCTTCCCCTACTACTCCGTCTTCCATTTATCTCAAACGTAACAAAAACGTAGTACAATAGTAGTATAGTATAAAAATAACTACTGCCTCAAGATTTGGTTTCAGTTCAACTTGAAGAAGTAAATCATTGGAAAAACTTTCTCCAACGGAAAAGAAAACATACTTTGTCATTTTTCTCTTTCTAATTTCAATCAAACTAAGTTCAAACTACGTTCCTAGAAGGAATTGAATCAGGCATAAAACAACGAGTCAATCGCCAACTCAATTTTAATGAATGGATACTTTTCTTATTTCGACACAAAACCATAACTATCAACATACGTATACAAATGGGTAAATAAAACACAAATACTATTGCAGCATAAGAAAATGCAGCATACACAGCCACAAAATAACGAAGCAGGCAAAATATATTCCTTCTGTACCGAATAATCAAAAGAAACCACAGGTGTTTAACGGGTCTGAGCATATACAGGTCTTCTGTAGGAGTATAATTCTTTCACACCATTACACTTTTGTCCTTAAAGCAGCAGCAGCGATAGAAACATTATGATTGTACAGTCACTATATTTCACCAAATATACTTCTGTCTAATATTTCCAAACTATTAAAAGAACGTCTATAAACCACAAAAGCGCATTTACTCTACTTCCTTGATGGATAAAACTAGCTAGCTTTACCAAAAGCAGAAGAGAGGAAATAGACAAAAGAAGGTGAGTTAAAGAGAAAGGAAACGATACGTATATTTCAAGGGGAAAGTACTTTATCAGAATCAGTGCAATACACGCCCTTCATTCTTTCCTACCTTGTGTGAATGCCTCCACAGTATTATATTACGTTACCAACCACCATTAACATTCGTGAAAGTAACGCCTGGCTAGCTACCTTAAAAACTGCAACCTTCCTCATCTTAATCTTAAGTGTGTGCTTTCCTTGTAGAAAATAAAGCCTTTTTCCTCTCTCCTTTCTCAAGAAGTAGAAAAGGAAAAGATAAGAAAGGACATTCGCTCGTGGAAAGAAACACTCAATTATTTCCAAATCAAATGGGCGAGTAATGTATCAAGTTGAAACAAACTCGCCTCATCTGCAGGCTTGGATATTTGGGAGAATAATGTGGGTAATGACTCTCACTCCCTATCATCTATCCACGTTCAAACGTACAAGAAATAGAGTTTGGAGCGTTTGGAAAAAGAGACTTCGTCATTACAGTGCTACTGATTATTGGTAGAATGCAGAGACACTTTACTGTGGAACTTCTTTTAAGAATAGCTTTGGGAAGATTAGTTTCCTTTTGGGAGGTATAAGGAAAGAAGCATTATAAAGTAAGCTGAAGTTTGATCAAAGAAGAGAAAGTTCCAAGTTTGCCAAACTCATCCAACCGTTTTAAATTTTAGCAAAGTTCAAAGGAGGGATTTTCCTTAGAAGCTTGATTGATTTGAGAGAGATGTATATTTACGGAATGGAAATAAGTTTTTAAACTTACTTCGAGGAATGAAACTCCCATTTTGAGACTAATAGTTAAAATAAATTACTTGTTACTTTAAGGTGAAGGACTTTGTTAGTTTTAACAAACAAAAAGTTTGCTTGTACAACTGCCAAATTATGGTAGAGTAAAGTTAGCGATTTACTTGATAGAACTTGAGATTAGAATAGGGAGATATATAAAAGTAGTATTTTACTGTGGTTTAGCAATATCATGCATTCATGCAGAATTTGAATTACTTGTGTTGTGTTGTTTTTTCCATTACTTCGAGTCGTATACATTTTTACGACCCCTATATGCTGACTTGACTTTTTAAGTAAGTTGTTTTGTGTGATTAATAAAAATTTCTTCGTAAAATTGGTCTATTTTAATGATTATTGCAAGCCCAAACCAACGCGGTCCATTAAATCTTCAATAATAATGGCAAAATACCGTGTAATAGTTTTCAACATTTAGAGTACTAGATTACTTTTGTGTTCAAACGACCAACTCTGGAACTACAAACTTTGCTGACATTCAAATATTTTCTATCCGTCTATCTCATCTTGTTAATAAGCCCAATAGAAGCCCCCCAGTCATCTTTAGAGATGAAGAATTTAAGCTGAGGTATAATGTATTAAGACTGTTCAAAAAGTTTGCCTTAGTTATACTTCAAAACTAGCAAAAAGCTGCTTCATTGCAAAATCGAATAAGCTTTCAGGCTTCTGGCCCTTAGGAAGCAATAACATCTGAGGACATAGTCATAAGGTACCTAGTAAGAAAGTAATGAGACGAGAGCATTAAAATCTAAAGTTGTCATTTGGGATTTCAATGACTATATTAGATGGAAAAGTTACTAGAAGGAGAGGAATTTACGTGATGATAAAATATAAATCTACTCGAGCAGGTGAACTCCCATGATTTTTATTGAGTAGTCAACTTTGACCATTACAGGAATTTATCAAATGACTTTGCACAGCACTGCCCTCGTAAAGCAATATTGCCATGTTATTTGTTACACGCTTTCAGGTCTTTCCACTTTCTTCTAAACTGATACAACAATCCAGCTATTGCGATGCAAATTAAAGCATTCAAAAATTAAAGACAGCATCATAATGCCAAAGGGAATAATTACGCTATACCTCTTTACAAAAAGCACTCGTCTGCTTTGAACCGGAAAATACAGACCATTTGTGAAAAAAATATTATCCTTAGTCACCATAATGCCATTAGAAAAAGCACCAATTACTCTCTACTAACTTTGAACGGTACATAAATAAAAGTAGTTGGGTGGTCTAGTGGTAGAGAAGTAGTAATAGAAATGGTTGCTTTATAAGGAAAAACCTCAAGATCCTTTTTTGCAAACAAATGACAAGATTATCAGAGCGGTTCCTTTTCGCTTGCGAAACCCCCGCAAACATTTGGAACAATGCCCGAGCCCCATTTAATTCTCCAAATCCCATCTCTCAATTCCATCCATTCCCATCATCCCTTCAAAAGCATTCAACTCAACCTCAACTTTTTCTTCTTGTGTTTAACCCAAAGCTAAAGTAAGAGAATGGTTAGAAAACTCCAGCAGTTCCACAAGCCCATTTAGAAACCAACCGAGTCTTAAACTCCAGTTGAAATAATATATTTGCTTAAGCTAAACGGAGGAAAACGGATGAAGAACTTTGTGTGAATTGAAATGTAAATGGGAAAGAAGTCAAGCCCTTTCTTAGGGATTTATATTAGAGAGAGATGGTTATAGAACACAAAAATAAAGGACTATTTATCTACGACCTATTTTATGCGCTGTGTAAAGTCTTCTCATTGTTTTTAAAAGGTTAGCTATTCAACTCCTTGGGCTTTGGCCATAACATGGCTAAACTTACTCCAGCAGTACAAAAATGGATAGAGAGAAGGATAAAGTTTAATACGCTTAGAACTTTAATTCCCTCGCTGTCTTAATTCCAAGTACTGGGCGATTTTCTATTTTACCTTCAAATAACTCTGGTACTCTGTCAATTCTGCACTTACTGCTCTAACTCCTTTTTGTGAGTTCTAATATTATTACTGAAAGTTGCATAAAATTAACTCAACAAATTTTTCCTGTTCTCAACTCTTAACTCAACTCTGAAAAATTAGTTGAAGCTACTTTGCGAGATCTATTAACTGTGTAAGTATTCCCTCAGTAGTTTCTAAACTCACTGATTCTTTCATGTAAATC
>JAQFZX010002068.1:0-22200 GCA_034682405.1 Hydroisotoma schaefferi | reverse complement strand
TACTCTCACCTTCCCTATTCCTACTCTCACCTTCCCTATTCCTACTCTCACCTTCCCTATTCCTACTCTCACCTTCCTTATTCCTACTCTCACCTTCCCTATTCCTACTCTCACCTTCCCTATTCTTACTCTCACCTTCCTTAACCTTACTCTCATTGTGATCAGCCCTGGCCATTTCTACTAATAATATCAAAGTACCTACAATTACCAAGCCCCAGCATAATTTAACTTTACTCAGATGGGCTCTTTGGGGAAAAACCATTGTAAAAATGTCTTGACTTTCCAGAAAGTAGAGATAGTGTAGCTGATGGAGGAAATTGAAAACTGTGTGCCTCTAGAATTTTCAAACGATTGAATAATCTATTGAAGACCATTGTTTTATTTTAAGGTCATGCTAAGCATAACTTGCACATTTATAGTCAATTGTTTAGAAATACTAATGATTTCGTTTGCGAATTTATGGACAAAATGGTTGGGGTGTAGCATTTGGGGTTTTGTCGCCACAAAAGACTCTGAACTTTTTTCCAAAAAATGTCGCCACCATCTATTTTTTTCAAGTCTACTCAGTGGCGACATTTTTTATGGACTCTGAATATTTCGGTGGGGACATTTTATTTTTATTTCTCCCAGTCTACTCAGTGGTGACATTTTTTTATGGACTTTAAACTTTTATTCTTCGGTTTTATGGTTGACGGGATATCACAGCGATGAGATATTACACAAATACTACAAAATGTATTGCAGTATGTATTCGACTTACTAGAAAATGCACACGACAGCATTACAACATACACAACTATGTGGCCCGTGAAGAGGTCAAAGGACCCCTGCACTTAAAGAGACAAAGAATGAATCAATTCATACTCCAAAACATTTTGCAGTATTTGTCGCTGTGATATCCCGTCGCTGTGATAACCTGTCGGTGTAATAACCTGCCATCCCCATTATAACCCGCCGCGTGATGACTTGTCGCTGTGATATCCCGTCGCGGTGATATAATGTCGCGTGATATGCGGCCGCATACTCAACCTTGCCCTGGTGACTTTCTTCCTTTTTCCCAAGGATGAATAGATAAATATCAGGCATTCAGCATTTTGCACGTTAAACAAGTTTTTTTTATTCCACGTAGGCATTAAAATTTTGAGGATGCTTTGTAAGCGGAAAATCTTTATGGAAAAAGATATAAAATTCAATATAAAAGAGCTGCGGTGGATGTAGTGGTCAAAGAAAGGAAAAACGGGTTATAGGAATGGGGAACAGGAACAATGGAGTATATTACAATATTTAGGAAGTTGGCCATCTTCCCTCAGCAAGGTCTAGTTTATTCATACGTACCAATGCCAAGGAATTACTAATTAAAACCTGTTTTCACATCACATGTATTTCATTTACCATAATTGTATTACATTTTTCCATACAATTTCAGTATAAGCTTTACAATTTAATAATTCTCGTCAATTATTTTCTAGAAATGTATGCAAAAATGTATACATGAACTACTCAATTTTAGTCGAGGTTATTGTAAGGATTAAAAATTACTTGCAATTTACCGTATTTCCCAAAATAATTCCCACCCCCAAATAATCCCTTCTGTAGGAATTTGGCATATCTTGCCCATGTTAATGGAGTTTCTAATTTTTTCTTCAAATTTTTAGTTCACTACAGGGGCATTATTTGGGGGAAATATTCAATCTCCTCTTCTGTCATTTGTCATTGTCATCATTGTCGTTCCTATCTTGACGCCTGTCCTCCTCGAGTTCCTTAAAGGTCCATCCTTTTGGTATAATTATTTGGTACTTTCCACGAGCCCTGCTAACCCAAATCCCATCTTTTTAGTCGGGATAATTAATTATTCCTAATCATAATAAAATATCCTATCCAATAACTCACTCTTTTGGACAATTTTCACCAAAAATAACGGAATCTGGGCATCTGGACATGCAGTTCTCATCTTCCACATTTCTACAAGAGCATCCCACGTATTCTTTACTGTTGATGGCTAATCTGTAGTATTCAATCCCCTTCAAATGGGCACAATTGGCTGAAAATAGAGTTTAAAATTAACCATAAATATTCAATCATTCGGTAGGAAAATACTTTTATTTTTACTAGAATTACTACTTAAGCTAGGTAATATTAACCTTTCATATTCTTCTTCTTATCAGGATCCGGTCGCTTACATCCGGGTTGAAGGGGACCTCCCCCGTTTACATAACTTTGAATTCATTTAAAAAATTACCTTGGACCATTCGTTAATACTGGCATAATATACCTAATAATAAATCATAGGCGCTACCACGAGGAACATTAATAATAAATAGCATTAAAGGATAGGAAGGGGTGTGACTGGGCGAGGCCTGTTTAACATATAAAGGATAGGGCTTATCCGGAATTTGTGGGGGTACATTGTAAAACATTCTGAATCCCCAGTAGTAGTAGTGGTATGGGATAAAGTATAAAAGATAACCTACAAATCGACATGTCCAATAGACCTCTTGGTTCCTAGATGAGTCTGATCCGTGTGAATTATCTGTAATTAATATTATTAATTTAATTATCTTTCTATACATTTTAAATTAAAGTAAATTACAAAGGAGATAACCCACTTACGTCGGCGAATTTAATGTACTTCTTGCTAAATTTTTTGAGGTCCTCTGTAGCCACCATGGTGTAAACGGTATTAGCAGGATCAATTCCGGTGAGTCGCTAATAAAATAATTGTAGTACAATTTAGTACAAGAATCCCACTAGAGAAATTAAGAAGGATATAGGTAGGTTTGAGAAAATACCCCAATCGTTCCATGGTTTTTGGTACTTGACAGCTTGGATACCCGTTTTGCTACCAGACCCCCTAAAATATACGTTATACGTTGAATTATCCAAAAACCAAACTTCAAACGGCTAAACTTCCATTTTTTTTTTGTTTCGGAAAAAGCAAATTGGGAAATTCGACCCATCACCAAAATATAACAACCTTGGAGAGTCAGTTTAAGATTTGTATATTTAAAAAAATAGGATAAGCCCTGAACCCACCGATTTGACATCCAATTCCAAATCCCACAATATGAACATCCTCCAAAGTCTGTAGTTTCTTCCCTTTGATGAGGAGTTCCAAAAGTGATACGACATGGTCACCGACCATCTCAGCATTTGGACTGGCGACGGCATAAAAATACTCCTTGTACTCTTCCTTGTCTCGATAAATGGTGGAAAGGTTACCCCAACTTGTGACCACAATGTTGTTATTCGCATGCACGCTGGCTGCGTCCAGGTAGGCTGTAATTTATAGGGTTTTTAGTCAGTAGTAACTACGTTAGCTAGCTCACCTCAAATCACACCCACCCACCGTTTTTAATATCCTGAGGAAATCGAGAGTTTAAATTGGCATCGTATCCGTGAATAAGGATCACCAGTCCTTTTTTATCATCGTAATCCGTATCATCTAGGTTGCCGTGGTGATTAATTACTATCTCTTCCTTTTTACTTGGTCGACTACAATGAGGAATTACACTATTATTTGTCAATACTTGAGAACCGAAAGAAAGGTGAGGATTTGTGGGCCTTACTCATGTTTAGGATACAAGTAGAACCGGATTTCGTTGGGATCCGAAGAAATCCAGTCTTTGCTCATGGTCAGAGCCAGTTTTCTAAAGCTTTCCATATCAAATCCATATTCCTCACCATTGTCCTCATTTTTATCCCGGTCTCTGTCATTATCATCATCCTCTCTAGAAGACCTACTTTTTGAATGATGATGATGACCAGAAGTCTCACCCGAAGAAGACTCACTGATATACTTGGATTTTTTCGGACGCTGGGTTGCTGGATGGAAGGTCGTCTTTCGAGTTTTGATTGGAATCGGAGTTGGCTTCGGAGTTGGCTTCGGAGTTGACCTTAATTTAGTGGGAGTGTCGGTGGCTGTGTGCTTATACAACATATTTACTTCAAAACTACTTACTTCCAAGACAACTATACATAACGTTACAAAGGCTACTAAGGCCCATGGGACTTTATTTAGGGGAAATAACATGATCCGTTTGGAATAACTACTTATGCTTGTAGATATAATTGAGAAAGGATCCATTTATTTCCTTTGGGCTGCGTCCTGCCAATTTCTAGTGGATTTTTTCAAATCCATTTTCATTATAAGGAAAGGAAGCCATCAAAAAGGCCATTTTAATAAACCGTTGTAAACGGGCGTAACGAGTATTGGAGGCACGTTGAGACATTCTGCGGTGTTGGGGGAAGTGGAGACATTTGGGGTGTTTGAGGCACTGTAACAAATTTTGAGGTTGTATGAAGTTGTCGAGGTTGTGGGTGCCATTTGGAAGTAGAGTCTCACATTGTCCCATGTGACCTTTGCAAGGTCATAACGTTATACCAAGGTCAGTGGGGGTCCCCAAATAGGGTCGAATGAAGTTATCGAGGTCTTCGGTAAGGTCCCCGGGAGGTCCCCGGTAAGGTTCCCGATAAGGACCCCGGCAAGGTCCCCTTGTTTGGGGCACTGTAAGACAGCCAAATAGGGTCCAAGGAAGTTGTCGAGGTTGTGGGTGCCATTTGGAAGTAGAGTCTCACCTTGCCCCATTTGACCTTCGGAAGGTCATAACTTTTGACCTGAGTGTCACAGAACAATTTTCATCATTGTTTTGAAATTCCGTAGTAAGTACCTTTCCAACGGTACCATGGTTGATAGGGGTTATCATAGACGAATTGGTGACCTTTGACCCCAGCCCCCAGGGGGTATGACCGAATTAGCACATCTACAAACTCCCAGAGTTTCTTGACCCCAAGAACCGAAATCCGAAAACATAATTCAAAAAAGTTCAACGGTTCGAAAGTTATCGCTCCAACGGACAGTCAGCCAGCATGACAGAGCATTCACATAAAGGCTTCGCTACGCTAGCCTTAATAAAGATTTTATTGGGCATAGCTTCCACATTTATTCTCATTTGTTCAAAGGGAGAACAATCATGACATTGTGTAACCAACTATTAACTCCAACCGATTTTGTACAGGGAAATGTAACTATTAAAAGAAACTGTTGGCATCATAAAATGTCTGCATAAAATGGGAGTTGTTGTAACAAAGATTTTACCATGATATAGATACTACTGGATATTTGTACTGCATTGGACAATTGGACTTGATATTTTGATATGTCTTTATTAGAGTGTTTTGCCGATTCAATTAATAAAAAACTGAGCTTCCATCACTGCCACTCTGCTACTTTAGTCAATAAAGTGTAGAGGAACATGAATGGTTTTATTAAGTTTTGCAGTCAATTAATACTAAATGTAATCCCTCTCTTTAACATTTACCATTTACTCATTTGCATTAAAAAATTATCGTAAAATACAAAATGTTTGCAAAAAAGTTGGACAAGTATGACCTTTTATTTGTAGCTTTAAAAAAGCTTTGACCAGTCTTAATTTTGGGTTTTGATAAAATAGGGAAGTTGACGTAAAAACGAACGTCAGTCCCAACCCAATATGCACATTTTACGTATGTATTTCCAGGAATGAACTGTCAAAGGATTTGTTTATGTGGTTTTGTTGAAATCCCCAAAAATAATTTATATTTAGACTTTTTTTGAGGAAGTGTCATCCAGAATTATTCTACATTTTATGGATTTATTATTACAAATACGCATCAGTCTTTTAATTCTATTCAAATAAATCTCAAGTATATAACATTTTAAATTAATTATTAACTTGAGGATGTTTTTTCCACAAGGAATCTTAGTTTTATCTCTTAATTTCTTAATTAAAAGTACGGAAACGGCAGTACGGAATCCTCTAACGAATAGATGTATTAGTCTAAACTCAAATGAAGGTCAGGAGACCCTTCGAGTCCGTTCCACCGAGTGTTTCTGGAAGGGGACCAAAATGTAAATGATATCAACTTACGTATAACTTAGTCTATTTCTGGTTTTAATTCCCCGGAAATATAGTACTACTACAGGCCTACTTTAAATATACTTTACAGAGACTTCCGGGTAAATGATGTAGAAATCGTTCCCACTGGAGTTAAAGGTCAGAGGTCAAGTATTCACTTTAAAATCCAACAAACCGGATCAACCCTGTGTCTAAGGGTCGAAGATGAAGATACTGTCAGAGTTGGGGTCTGCAACGGTTCGGCCTCAGTATTTATAATTGAACCACACCCACTGAAGGGAAACGAAAAGGCGGGGGAGGAAGGTCAAGCCTATGTAATAAAAGGATTTAAAAGGTCATCAAATTGTCTAACGGTGACCCTAGGTCAGCCTGACCTAGCCATGGTAAATTGCTCATCTGGAAATCCCCTTCAACGCTGGACCGTCTGCAGAGGCCCTCCCATAAATTGTGACGTTGACCTTACGTGGTCTCCAGCCAAGATATCCTTTCCAGATGATTCCAACAATTTAATTGACGTTGGAGATAAATCTCCCGTCAACCAGAATAATTATAATAAGACGGAGGAGCCAAGAAAGTCTCAAACTGTCGGACCTCATAAAAACCTAATAGTCAATGAGCCTTTGTACTTCATTTCCAACGCTTTGAGGAGTCCCGGACTGAATTCTTCCCAAGCGATTGGAAATATTCTTACCAATTTCTACACTCCTGAAGAGTTAGACAAAGCACTGGATTTGGTGGAGGGGATATCCCGTACTAAAAAGCCACAAAAACACTGGACAAAGGGACAAAAACTGGTGGAACATTTCAAGAATCAACAACAAGACGGGGGTTTGGATGGGGAAAAAGTGGTTTTTGTTTCGGAAAATCTCCATAAAATTCCTCCCATAAGGAGTTTCCGTCCTAGAAACAGCTCCATGGCTGAATTATGCAAATGTTTACGTTCATCTTGGGATCGGGAAGAAATGGAAGGTGTGTCGGATAAGCAAGGGCAGATAAGCCCTACTGATTTTTCAGAGGTTGATATGAAAGGGGTGCGGGTGCAATCATTCACATCGAAATTACAAGTGTCTCCAAATCCTGAGGAGGGAGCTAAATTAATGGAATCTGGGGAAGGAGGATTGGAAGATGAGGATTATAATTGGCCAATTAGTAGTCTTATTAATCTACGATTTAATAAAAGATCACAAAGGAGGAATGGCACTCGTTCTTATCCCAGACATTCTACATCATTTAAATAACTATTATAGATTGATATGCAGAATCATTCATTAAATTAATAAAAGTTTGCATGGTTTGTCTTAGTAAAAAAAAATATTTTAAGCCTGATCTGCTCTGATTGGAAATAAATTGTATATATTTTGAATGGAAGTATATAGAAACCGGACTTTTATATACATTTAACTAGACATTTGTTACAGAGAACTCTGCTAGCTTTAAATAATAGTCGTTCCTCTTCACATGCCAAGCCGTAATTGTTAACATCATTGGACAGTTTAAAATATAAGTTACAAATTACAGGATTTTTTATTACAAATTAGTTAGCAAGTCTATCCAAGTAGACGGTATTCTGGAAGGGTTCCAAGTTTACAAATTGACATAGAAAACAGTACAAGGGGCATCCCCTCCCTCCTTTGCCAACTCCCGAACAACTTTTTTAGGTCCGATCAATTCCAAAGTCTGTTGTTTCTCATTTTTCCCAATAGCAGATAAGAGGGCCTTATCCCCATCTCCGATAACCTCCGTTGTGTAGGATCCAGCTTGAAACTCGTTGGTTAATATACTTACCCGAACTTTATCTCCATCCTCAATCCATTCCGTCTTGAAATGGAATATCCCCAAGATGTAGTCACCTGAATTAATTACAGGATCTTCCAAACATGAAATCCCATACCTGGCCTTCCCACTCCTTTCTTTACTACAACTCCCACCACCAACTATTTGCACACTCGTTGTCGTTACTGTCGACTCTCTGCAAAGTTTAGTCATTTAATTCACATCTAGAAATGGTAGGAATTACCTATAAAAACTTGTAAAAAGTATCTCTATATGCACCCTCGTGCCCGCTTCATAGAGTGGTTAGGTGATCCTATTAGGGTTATCCTGTTATCATTCCCCTTAATCTTCAAGTTACAACTTCCGGTTGTATAAATCTTATTGTCATCCCCCTCAATTCTCACATTGTTACTTTTCTTAATCTTTATCCGACCGTTCCTCCCATTCATATTTATGTTGAAACTGGAAACTACGCTCACTATCGAGTTCTCCATCCCCATCACAAGGTTATTTGACCCTGTTGAGGTCACTATCAACATCTTTCCGCTTATCTCATTGAAATGCGAGTTGGAAATGGTCAAAATGAACTCATCTGCTGTGTCTGAAAGGTCCAAGTTTATGATCACGTCGTTGAAGTTTGATGAGTTAACCTTTAACTGGTTCCCCTCTATGGAATTGTTGTGTGAGCGATGGATTTCTAAGACGGAATGCTTCACATTTACTTTGGAGTTATGACTTTGTTTTAGGATCATGGTGGAGCGGAAGGTGTTGAGGACAGAGTTGTGACTATCGTTGGACAATAGCTCGGAGTGGATCAGATGGGAAGACATTCTAATACACCTTTACCTTTTAACGACTACACAATTCCTAAGCAGGACGAAAAAGGGGGTGTGGTTTTTAGAAAGAATTGAAAGTTCCTTCAAGGGAATTATTATAATTCCATGTTGTTTATTCGTTTGCTTCAGATGTATGTGTAGAATTACCATGATTACTGAACGACTTCCCTTTTGGTCTCTTGGACTGTGTAACTTTGAAGGCCCATATCCCTGTGCCTTTATGGATGCTTATCCAATGATAAGGCACAACTGCATGGATGTTATTCTACCACTACTAGCCTTGGCCTTGACTCCCCTCCTTTGACAGTTGGAAACGTAAATTCATTTACTTTCTCATCCCTATATCTTATTCATCATTAATGCTCAGTAGTAATTCCTCAATAACCTCCCTCTTTTACTTCATTTCAAATTGGTTGGATAAATCGAGGATTATTAAAGCCTTGTTGAATTTTACAGAATGAAACTGTCCCTTTTAGTGCACCCTTTCTTAGACTGAATACAGACTTGTGTGTTCAACTGGATGGTTTGCTCCAGAA
This sequence comes from Hydroisotoma schaefferi, assembly GCA_034682405.1. NCBI lineage: Eukaryota > Metazoa > Arthropoda > Collembola > Entomobryomorpha > Isotomidae > Hydroisotoma > Hydroisotoma schaefferi. Next base: position 13,161 of record JAQFZX010002068.1, on the reverse strand, counting down.
GAAGAGAAAGCTTTATTAAGTACCGTAAATGTGAGTGGATAAGCCCGAAGCTTATCTATGAAAAATTATGTTTTATTAGTCGCAGACTTTTGTAAAGAAGCGAATAAGCTAGCGGTGTCATGATCATTTTTTTAACATTTCAGTTGTCAAATAGTTTAGTTTGGCCTAATGCCTGTTTTTCTTTTAAATTCTCAATTTATCCAACACTTTTTACCTTATCTTTCTGAACATTGTGGGTTATTTGCTTCGTTTTAAAACAAATAAAAGTAAAACTCCATTTATTTCAATTTCAAAAGCAAGGGAAATACCGGAACTTGTCAACTCAAAGTTATGAGTTATTCTTTGGTGATAATAATTAATTTTGTCCAATGATATTAATTATTTATACTTTAGATTGGTTAATATTCATAGCAAGGAAAAATATTCCACCTCTCCTTGAGAAGGAAAGGTAATAACTTGAGGAAAGAAAAGCGGATGATGATAAAAGATTGCATAATTTCCAAAATTGTTGAGGTTTATGCAATAAAATAGAAACGAGGTTAGTGTTAGGATAAAAAGTTTAATTAAATTGAACCAAAACCAAAGGGAATTCTGTTTCAAATTATTAAAAAAAGGTCTTATTTAATACTTGGCCTTTCTGTAATCCTGCTAGATTAAAGCCATGGAATTAATCTGCTAATTTAGCTTACAATTTAATAAAACTCTCCCATCCCACGGGATTATTTACTTTAATCCTAATCAAAAGTGTTAAATTACTTTTAGTTTGTAATAAATATAGAAATTCCATCCTTGCTCCTATTTCCCATTAATTGACAGCTCTTTTATTCTTATCCAACTGGATCAAAAGGGGTTACTCTCTCTACTTATTTGGGAAACCCAGTTTAAGAATTTGTAGTAAAGTCTGAATTGGTTTCTAATCAGAAATCCTTATACAACATATTCATTAAAACTCAACGGTGTTCGTGTTTGAGTATTTTCTATGTAAAATATTTGTGAAATTCCGATTTCCAATTTGCATCCTCCTCCACATGCAACTAACTAAACATCCTATTTATTATTATTATTATTTTAGTAGTTCACTTGTGGGAAATCCTCAATCGTCCTACGTCCTTCTTTTAATCTCGTGCAAACATTTTCCGAATAAAGTTCCCATTTCCCATCCATCCTCAGCCTACTCTACCTTCTTCCCTTACTTACCTGTCGATTCTTATTGTCTCGAATCTAATCTATAAATCTGTGCCGGAGCTCTGTAAAGTTCAATCTATGATTATGAAGAAGAGAGGAGTAAATAAAAATTGGCAACTTCTCATCAAAATTTCTAATGAATGACCAACCCTAAATTGAGCCTATCTATGAGATTAAAAACGGATAAAGGTTTCCGTCCAAAATGCACGCACTACTCTACTACCCTCCCAATTCCTATGAACTTCACACCTTTACTTACTTTAATCCCATAATGGGTTTGCTAAAAACTCAAATCAAGTTTTATTCATGTTTTGGGTTAATTAAACAAAACCTTTTTTTAATTACTGCCTACAAAATAGTTTAAATACCAAGTTCCGTTTAAAACTTTCTAGCCCTTGAGAAGAAACCAGCTAATAATGAAAGAAGTAACCTACTACTACTACCTATCGCCCGTAAATTAAAATCAAAGTTTGACCTTTGACCGAGCAACGAAAATAGGTCATGTATAATAGGCTGGAAAAAGGGCAATTTGTAGCATAATAATAATACTAATTCCTGCAATTGCTAAGAAGGATTTCTTCAAACCAAGTAAATTCCTCCTCAACCTCCTTTCAAAGTCATAACCCTTTAAACTATAGATAATTCCCCTGGGTTATTCCATCCATTGTTGTATAATAAATGGATTAATAAATGGATTAAAATGTCTGGGATCGACATTCCCTAATTGAATTACAGAGGTAAAGTCAGTTATTTGGGTAATTGGTTGGGATAAAAAAAATAAACGGACGAGAACTTTTATATATCATGAGTTGGATTTAGAAAAGTCAGGATATCTCTTCCTTCTTCCATCCGATCCACTTCTACTTCTCAGTTTAGTCAGTTTGACCTCAGCCTCCACAGCCCAACACTTTTGCTCCGCTATTTAATACTTATCTACTACTACAAGTGTATTTGAATAGGGAACGCTTATCAATAATCCGATAACATCATCCCTTATCCTTTTAAACCGTTATTTTGTGCACGGAAATAAGCCAGCAACTCTTGGGTTGTTCTTGAAATCCAACCAAGACCATGAAAGGTATGAAATATGATAAGGGTCGTTTGGTTAATAAAATGGAATGGGTTGAGGACTGTGCTGTGTTTGCTTTATATTTAGGTTCACAGACCTGGGTAACGTACGCTGGAAGCGATCAAGATGGGGTCAAGGCTTTGGTTTTGGCTAGATCTTTACGACGTACGATTACCACAAGACCCCTTGCTATCTTTGTTTCTACCGAAGTTTCGGATCACATTTGGTAAATCTTTATACCTTAAGATCTTACCAATAAATAATGTAAAGGGGGATTTGGAAATGTGTAATATAGAAGGGTTGTTTTTAATAAAATAAATAAATCAGGGAACTACTTGAGGATGAGTTTGACCGATGCATAAAGGTGGACAAGAAGGGTCGAAAGAACGGGTCTGCCTTCCCCACCCTTCCTTTTACATCTTTGGCTAAACTTCTTTGTTGGCGATTGGCAAGGATGAAAAAATTTGCTTTTTTGGACTGCAATCTCCTCGTTAGTAACATTTTTACTTTATCTTTACGGAAATGGTTATTTATAGGGGGAGGGGAATTATTACAGGGAAATATTAAAGGGGAATTAAAACAAGAAATAATAGAGGAATCTGCATATTTGTAATACTGAACTCAACCTAATTTGTAATATGAGTTCAAAAACGGTAATAACTTGACCCAGGTTCTTCAAAACAGCGACAACATTTTCAAAAAGATCGGCCTAGAGAGAAAGGGGAAGGGGAGGGATCTCCAAGGGATTTCTCTAATCGTGGATTCTCCTTCGGATGCAAAGTTTCGAAAAATTGCTGGGAACTTGGCAGGTATTTATCAAAATGTAGGAATCTCTTGATAAGCAGATATAAAAATACCAAAGTATATGTAATTTTGATTACAGGAAATGAAAGTTTAAAGGATACTTTCAACCTGGATTTGGAGGATTTTGGGACTTTCTTACTTCAAAGTTCTTATAATGCTGTACCATGGTAAGAATACTTACAACTAGAACAAGTTTAACAAGGAATGAATTAGTAAGATTGTGTTTTATAAGTAAATCTACCTTTAATTATCCACAGTTCTGTTAACAAGATTAATATGGTATTCTACGCCGGAGGAAAGCATCCTGTGGATATTCTCATGGGAAATAATAATACTCCAGTAGACCCCAAATCATGCTCAATTTTTGAGGATGGGAATCCATTTGAGATGGTATTTATTATTTTATTATTTCATAATCACTTAACTAAATATGGGAATTTATAAGGTAATTAATTCTAATAGGGATTGCATCAACTCTTTCTCGAGATTATGGCCTCGTTTAAAACAAAGCCTGGGACCTTTAAGCTTGGGGAATATCTCCGTTTAAAAGTAAGTAAAACAACTTCAAGAAATAAGGATAAAGATTAACTGACGTGTTTTTTTTTAGGATAACCCTAAAATAGTGGGTGAACTGGATGAAATAATCGATAAGGGGATTCCCTTCACAGAACTGGAGGACTTGAAGGACTCAATCGCAATAGTAGGAATGGGTCTCCGATTCCCTGGAGCAAATAACCTGGAAGAGTTTTGGGATCTTTTGATAAACGGTCGAGACGGGATCATCCGCGTTCCCGACACCCGTTGGACCGAGGATCAATGTTTTAACCGATCCGAAACCACGAAAGAGACCCATGCCGGCTTTCTTAAATGTCCTATTGATGAAATAGACGGGAAGTTCTTTGGCCTAAGCCCGGCCGAAGTTTCCTACATGGATCCCCAACAACGACTAACTCTCCAAGTTATCTGGGAGACTTTGGAACACGCTGGAATTAATCCAGGCTCGTTGAAGAATTCCCTCACTGGAGTTTTTGGCGGATGGTGGCGAAACGACTACAAGGAGATGCTCCAAGACGGAGGTCTCAACGAGCAGGAGTTTTTCCGAACTTATATGGGAAACGCTTTGGGAACAATTACCGGACGGATATCCCACCTTCTGGAGCTAACCGGACCTAGCGTTTCCACCGAATCGGGGTGCTCCACTTCTATAGTTGCTGTGGACATGGCTTGCAAGAGTCTTTCTAACGAGGACTGTGACCTTGCTCTGGCATTCGGGGTCAATTTGCTCCTCCATCCTTTTGGAGTTCATACGATGAACTCGGTCATAGCTTTGGACGGACATTGTAAGACTTTTGATGCCAAGGCGGATGGGTTTGGACGAGCTGAAGGGTGTGGAGTGTTGGCATTAAAACGGTTTCCAGACGCGGTTAAGGATGGTGACAGGATCTGGGGATTGATTCGAGGGTCGGCTGTGGTCCAAGAGGGTCCTAGTAGAAGTTTGGGAACCCCGACAAAGCAGTGTGAAGCATTGGCCATGACACTAGCCCTGGAGGATGCGGGGGTTGAACCTCATGAGATTAGTTTTGTTGAAACGCATGGAACGGGAACTCCGGTTGGGGATCCTCTGGAAGTTGCCGCACTGGCCGAGGTCTACTCAAAGGATCGGGTTGATAAGTTGGTAATCGGTTCCGTCAAGACGAACATCGGGCACACAGAATCTTGTTCGGGGATTGCGGGGATAATTAAAACAATACTGTCTCTAGAACATGAGATGATTCCACCGCATAAGAACTTCCAGGTTTTAAACCCGGATGTAAATCTCGAAGCAATCCCAGCATTAATCCCTCTCCAGAGTTTACCCTGGAAGAAAGCTTCCAATGGGAAACCCCGAATTGCTGGAGTAAGTTCTTTCGGGATTACCGGAACAGATGCCCATGTCATTATCCAGGAAACTCCTAAACTTCCTCCACCTCTATTCTCTCCAGCATCCACTCCTCCAATCCATTTCCTAAAAGCTTCTGCAAAATCCTCCGAAGGACTCACAGACCTCCTCTCTTCTTACAAGAAATACTTGGAAAAAACCGAAGAAGCCCTTCAAGACGTTTGCTTCAGTGGAAATAGTGGGAGAGGGGACTTTGCGTTCAGAACTTCGGTAATCGGCTCAAGTAAAGCGGAACTTATTAAAAACCTCGGGAAGAAACCCTCCTCCGCTGACCCTTGTCCAAACAAAATGCCCGAATTATGTTTCCTATTCACCGGACAGGGTTCCCAGTATCCTGGGATGGCCAAGTCTCTCTACGACCACAGCCCCGTCTTCAAATCCCACTTTAACCTCTGTGCCAACATCCTCCTGGATAAGTTTCAAATAAATATCCAAGAAGCGATCTGGGGAACGAACAGTCTCTCCCTTTCCCACACCCTTTACAGCCAAACCTCCATCTTCGCTGTGGAGTATGCCCTTCTGAAAGTTTGGGAGTCCTGGGGGGTGCGGCCCTCTTGTGTTTTGGGTCACAGTCTTGGTGAGTTTACTGCAGCAACTGCCGCAGGAATATTAACTCTCGAGGATGCTATTACACTGGTCGCCACACGGAGTAAGCTTATCGATGACCTCCCCCCGGGGAAAATGATGGTTATCAAAGCGTCCAAGAAGGCTACAGAGGATCTCCTGCAAAAAGCGTTCACAGGGAGCAATAAAACCAAGTGGTTGGACTTTGCTGCGATGAATTCCGAAGATCAGACAGTTCTAGCCGGAATTGAAGGGAATATCGAGGAGTTTAAGGAACTCTGCAGTAACAATAATATAAAAACTCACGTGCTAGAGTCAACTCACGCCTTCCACTCACGCCTTATGGAACCCATGCTGGCCAAGTATAAGGACACAGCTTCCAAGCTCACCTACAAACCTTCAACCTGTACCTATATTTCCGGCATGGATGGGAAGATCGTAGAATCCACTGAACTGGAGATAAATCCCACATACTGGGTCCGCCATACCAAGGAACCCGTCAACTTTATCCGTGCCACGAAAGCGGCTTTGGAACTCTCCGGCTCGACCTTATTCCTTGAAATCGGACCTCAACCCGTATTATCCGCCCTCGTTCTCCACAATGTTGACAGTTTATCCATAGAAGTCTCCATTTCATGCGTGCCCTCCCTCCGTAGGAGTGAAGACCCTTGGATAACAATGTTGACCTCACTAGGGACCCTGTATACCTCCGGGGTCGAGGTAGACTGGGACAGTTATCATGGGCTTCTTCCAGGGAACAAGATAACCCTCCCTTACTACCCGTTTAAGAACAAATCCCATTGGTTTGACCTAAAGGGTGAGAGACAGAGACTGATTCACCCTCTTGTAGGGTCATCCCTCCCGAATCCCACACAGCTGACCATGTTTACCAACTCTGTCGACCTGGTCCAGCTCGCTTATCTTAAGGACCATGCGATAGGAAACACAATAGTCTTTCCTGGAGCCGGGTTCCTGGAAATATGTTTGATGGCTGGTCATGCCGCAGGTCAACAACTGGACACCGGCCACTGCCCACCCCCGTCTGCTCCCATTACTCTGGAAGACTTTGTCATAACTGCTCCCCTCGCTTTGAGCGATCAGTATAGAATCCCTATACAATCTGTCGTCTCGATTGAAGACACTGGGGAAACTAGGGTGACGATTTACAGTAAACTTGTTCTGGATCAGGAAACTCACAAGTGGATTTCACACGCTTCGGCTAGATTCTCCCCATACGCTGTAGAAGCGTCTGGGCAATACTCGAATGACACGCTGCAAGGGGTCAGATCCCGCTGTACGGTGAATGCGGACACGGGTGCGCGGTATGAGCGATTTGCGGAAATGGGTTTGAAGTTCGGACCTACTTTCCAAACTCTAACAACGGTGCATAAAACACGGGACGCGCGCGAGGTGTATTTCACGGTCAAAATCCAAGCTAAAGTGTCTCAAGAGTATGTGTGTCATCCTACAGTTCTTGACGCTATGTTTCAAGCGCTTGCCATCAGTACTAATCCCGATTCCAATAGTCTCCATGTCCCCATCTCTGTCAGTAAGTTCATTTGGTATAGTAAAATGAAGACGGACACGGGCTTTGTTCACGCCCGACAAATCCAAGAAGGGACGGGTCCAGCGGAATACATGACTACCCTTTATGACCTCAATGGTCAGAAAATAGCAATAATGATTGGAGCAGCACTACTGGAAACTACGGTTGGTAGCGTAATAACCACAATAGAAGCCCAGCGAACCTCCCTTCCAAATATGTTCCAGGAGACTTGGAAGGAAACTTTGGGACATTATGAAAAGAGACTGTCGACTGAGCCTCATTGTCAGGATGTTTATTCGGAGGAATTCCATAAAAAAAATGAAAAAAGTCACGAACTTGATGAATTAGGAACTCGTTTGTTTAAACAATCGAGAGATCTTTGTGCGTATTACTTTATCAAGGCTTTGTACGATCTGGGATGGTCACCAGGGACGGCTCCATTTGCCATAACTGATCTTATCACTTCGTTAAAAGTACAACAGTCCTTCTTCCGTTTTGTCCAGTACTTTCTTAAGCAATTGGTTCAAGATGGGTTTCTAGAGTTTGGAACCACATCCGGAGTGTTTAAACCTCTTGGAACACTCCCAAATAGAGAGAGAGTAATCTCATTAATAGCTTCTCTGGATAATTCCTCCCGAGAAGTGATTCCCGAGGTAGAATGTATTATAAAGATAGGATCTCATATCGCGGATGTCCTTACCGGAAAACAATCCATCCTTTCCCTTTTATTTCCTGACGATCCGACCGAGAAATCCTCAGTGGCTGACCAGTATTACCTTAAGTCTGAATTTGGAAAGAATATTTTAGAAATATCCAAAGCAGCCCTCCCAGCCGTCTTCAATCCGTATAATGAGGAAGTAAACGAAACAAAGTCGGTACTACGGATCCTGGAAGTTGGGGCTGGAACTGGGAGTTTTACCCGAGCAGTTGTTCCATACTTGACCTCCCCCTGTGAATATACTTACACGGACATCTCCCCCACATTCTTCCGGATGGGGGAAAAGGTGTTTGAGGATAGTAAAATCCCGGTTATCTACAAGACGTTGGATATCGAGGAGGATCCGACATCTCAGGGCTTCGTCCCCCATTACTACGACATTGTCCTTGTATTCACGGTCATCCATGCGACCAAGGACATCCGCCAATCCTTGGCTAATTTGAGGAACTTGATCAGACCCCGTGGTTGCCTCATCCTTGTGGAACTTACACAACCTCACAGGGTAACTAATCTTATTTTTGGAATGGTGGACGGTTTCTGGAAGTTCACAGACCACGACCTTCGACCCGACGGATGTGAAATGAGTATGGACAAGTGGGAAATGGTTTTAAAAGAGTCGGACTTTCCCAAACTTCAACCCGTCAACTGTTACGATTACAATGGAGGAATCATCATCGCAGAAGCCTCTCCCTCTTTTACATTTATTCATAAATACTTTAATCAAAATAGTCGGAAGGGTTGGATACTTTTCACTGAGGAGGAACCTTCAGACAGCTTCTTGTACCGGAAACTGGAGGAAGTTGGTGTGCATGTTTTTGCAGTTAGAAGGAGCACAACCGGAGCGTTTTGTAGGATCGGAGCCCAACAGTTTGAAATCTGTCCCCAACAACCCTCCCACATGCAACTTGTACTTGAAGAAGTTATGGCCGGTAATAAGAAGTCTCTCGAGGGGATTATCTACCTTTGGGGATTGGAACAAGCGGGTGAGGAATCTTACGAGACTGCCAGACCCTTTTTGACCCTTTGCAAAGTAGTGGGGGGCCTTGGGTTGGAACAGGTCAAGTTTCTGGTATTTACTCAAGGGATATTTAGCATGGGGGATACAGAGGTCGCCCTGCCCTTCGGGGGGATCTTGTGGGCCATGACCAAGGCATTTAAAAATGAAAACCCTTTCCTCCAATGTAAATGCATTGATCTGGATCCGGATGCGGATATCCCGATGGAAAAAGGCTTCTCAGAACTATTCATAAATGACGGTGAACATAGTGTCGCTTATCGGAATAACCAACGTAGAATCGCCAGGTTTTTACAGCTCAAGCTGCCAAATACCCGGTTAGCGTTCCCCAAGTCGGACAGGTTCCACCTTATCCTCCCTTCAAGTAAGGCAATCCAGGATCTCCGTTTCGGTCCGGTTGATAAGCCTCCCTTGGAATCTAACGAGGTTGAGATAAAAGTCAAAGCCTTTGGTCTTAACTTCCGAGACGTTCTCATAGTACTTAAACCCGATAGTATGTTTGATAATTGGAACACCGTCGGGGTGGACTTTACTGGAGAGGTTGCTGCGGTTGGGACTGGAGTTTCTATGCATAAAGTTGGAGATGCGGTTTTTGGAACAAATCTCGACGGGGATGCGTTACCCAGTTTTATAAAAGCCCCGGAGGATTTGATCTGTCCCCTTCCAAAGGGTATGACCTTTTGTGAAGGAGCAACCTTACCGGCCGTTCTTTCCACCGTCTTCCTCTGTCTTATTGACAAACAACGATTGGAACGGAATTCAACGATATTGATCCACACGGGGTCAGGGGGAGTGGGACTCTGTGCTATTCAGGTGGCTCAATCCCTCAATTGTAGAATAGTTAGTACGGCAGGGAGTGCCCGGAAACGCCAGTATCTCCGGTCTTTAGGGATCCAACATGTTTTCAACTCGAGGAATACATCTTACGAAGAGGATATTAAGAAATCGTTGGGTGGAGCTGAGGTGGACTTTGTCCTGAATTCCCTAACAGGTCCGGGGTTCAAGGAAGCCAGTCTTGCCGTTTGTAAACGGGGAGCCAAGTTTATAGAAATGAGTAAACTGAACATTTGGACGGAGGATCAAGTTCGGAGTTTGAGACCGGACATAAAGTACGAAATAGTGGACCTCTCAGCCTCCAATCAAGATAAGATCAAAGAGTATTGCCAAGAGGTAGGCAAGTACATAGATAAGGACACGGTTCGCTCACTCCCTTATGTCAGGTTTGACGCTGGGGATATCCGGGAAGCGTTGACCTTTATGCAGAAAGCGAAACACATCGGGAAGGTCGTTTGTGTCATGCCTGAACCCCGGGATAAGCAGAATATAACTACGGATTCTGACGTTGTAAGTCCATTGTTTAATTCTCGAAGTACTTATCTGATAACCGGAGGTCTTGGAGGGATCGGGATGGAAGTTACCAAATGGATGGCGTGTTCTGGAGCAAAACATATTGTCCTTGTGGGTCGAAACCCTCCGGGTGAAAAAGCCGCTTTGGAAATCAACAGACTTAGGTCAGCCGGGACGAATGTTCTTTCGATGGAGTGTGACGTCGGGGATTTGGAAAAATGTAGAAAGTTACTGGAAAGGTTGAAGGATGAGAGGTCAGGGTTGCCCCCACTTCGAGGGATAATGCACTCAGCTGGGGTTCTTTCGGATGCAAGTTATGAGAACCAATCTTGGGATAAATATGAAGAAACCTTCAATCCAAAGGTCAAAGGGGGCTGGAATCTCCACAAACTGACGTTGGACTATCGTCTAGAACAATTCCTAGTCTTCTCCTCAGCCTCCTCAAACTTCGGATCTCTAGGTCAGAGTAACCACTCGGCTGCCAACATGTTCCTCGACTCTCTAGTCACCTACAGGAATTCTATCGGACTGCCTGGAAAGACTGTCAACTGGGGTCAATGGGGTCAAGTGGGTGTGGCTGCTAATCTAGACCTTATCGGAATGAAGCCCTTCTCAACCCTTCAAGGGATCTCTGCTCTAGACCGGATACTAAGGAACCAGATACCCCAAGTTTGTGTTTTAGAAGCCAACTTCAACATAATCCGACGAGCGTTCCCAATGTCCCAGAAATACTTGGAGGATTTCAAAGAAGGGATGGATGATCGGATTGAGTTACTTAAACTAAACAGTCAGGATTTCTGGAGAGAGTACGATACGATGGACGACTACGACGGGAGGTGCGAAGCGGTCAAGAAATACATCCGACTTGTTGTCAGACAAGTTTTGAAACTTGATGAGAATGATGTCATAGATGATAATGCAAACCTCCAGGACACGGGCATGGACTCGTTGATGATGATTGAGACCAAGAATGTCCTCCAGTCTCTTATCGGAGACAGGGCAAAGATAACCGTCAATGCTGTCAAGGACTGCTCCACAGTTACCCAACTAGCCACTTGTCTCGTGTCTCTTGTCTCGGGGGGAGAAACCCGACCGCCCCCAACTAGGGAAGAACTTCTCGAATTAATCGCCCAAGACTCTATCCTTCCTTCTCACATAAAACCTGAAAGTTTCGAGTTGTCCGCAAGTCCTGCAGAAATATCCTGCCTGCTAATAACAGGAGTTACAGGAAATCTAGGACCTTACATTCTCAGAGAAGTCACAAATCGAGCCCAGATCAAGAAGGTTTACTGTTTAATTCGAGGCAGGAGCAAAACCCTAACACCCGAGGCCCGTCTTAGACAATTACTCCAAGAAAGGGACCTTTTGACAGAGATCCAAATGACAAAAGTGTACTGCATTGCGGGTAACGTTATCCAAGAAAGGTTGGGCTTGACGGAAGACCTGTATAACAGATTGGGGTCAGAGGTCGACGGGGTTATCCACTTGGCAGTTAAATCCAGTTGGCAAGAAATATACCAAAAGAACCCGTTAGCCAGTCCTGAGTTGGACATTCGTCAAGTTAATGTTTTCGGGACGAGAAACGTATTAGAGTTTGCTTGTCATCGGAAAGCCAAACAATTTATGCATGCTTCGGCATTACTTGCAGTAAGTAGACTTGATCCTGAGGGTGAATCCATTATGGAAACTTGGCCACAGTCCACAGATTTCGAACAATTACCCAACGATGCTTATCCCATTTCTAAACTCGTAAGTGAAAGACTCGTAGGGGAAGCTGGGGAACGGGGACTACCCTGTAAAGTATTTAGGTTTCCCTTTATCGGAGGTGATTCTAAAACCGGGGGAAATATATCCGTATTAAATAACGCCTTATTGCTCCGAATGATGAGCTACCTCCATTTGGGAATAATGCCCGCATATCCCATCCCATTTAACATGATTCCGGTAGACCAATGTGCGGATTTTGCTGGGCACCTCTTCTTCAACCCTAACATTCCCAATGATGTTTTTAACCTGACAAATCCACGAGAGAATGATGAACAAGAACTGGAAGACTTTTCTCAAGAGATATTTGACCGAAATGTTGAAATAGTTGAGCCTGATGACTTCCGAGAAAAGGTTAGGAATATGGAGGACTCGGAATTACTTATCTTTATTAAACGAGGTGCGGCTAATGAAGAGACGAGGAGGAATTTGGAAGATAACACTCCCGATGTTGGCAAAGCCTGGCTTACCAAAACTAGTACGAGGGTATTTTGTAGTAAAAAACTGGAAACTTTACTAGAATCTTATCCACAATGTTTAGAACCTTCTATAGACATTCTTAAAAGGGATTTAATGTTTGCTAAAAGTTCAGGAATATTTACCAAATTGGGCGTGTAGTCGCAGTTATCTTTAGACATTTACCTAATAAACTTCATTTAATGTAACATTATACTTTTAACTACTTGTTGTCTGCTATCTTTATCTCAAGAACTATACCTTAACAAAATGGAAATTATTAATAATAAAGATCGTAATCCAATAGGATAGCCCCCTTGGTTGTTCTTGTTGTAATTTATATCAACAAATTAATAAATAAACCCTATTTTCTTCCACTACAACTACAAACTGGACGTCTAAACGGCCTTTTTCAATTTCCGAAAGGTTATGTTGTAAATTTAGACGAGCCCTAAGTATCCAAACAACTTAAATGACGAGGGACCCTTCCAAAATTTACCTATCCATGCCTACATGACGAGGGACCCTTCCAAAATTTACCTATCCATGCCTACATGACGAGGGACCCTTCCAAAATTTACCTATCCATGCCTACATGACGAGGGACCCTTCCAAAATTTACCTATCCATGCCTACATGACGAGGGACCCTTCCAAAATTTACCTATCCATGCCTACATGACGAGGGACCCTTCCAAAATTTACCTATCCATGCCTACATGACGAGGGACCCTTCCAAAATTTACCTATCCATG